>JBAMJV010012319.1:0-41267 GCA_037951105.1 Echinarachnius parma | reverse complement strand
TTTAAGCCAAAAAAATTCTCAAGATTATTTGATCCACGAGGTGAAACGGAAGGTCGAAGCCTAAGGTCAAAGGTTATCGTATCCAAACTCGCTCATGCATGAAAACAAATGGCATAAATGGATTGCATATAACATCCCCAGTCCAATGACACCATTAAAAAATAAATTGACCCAACGGTTAACGGACAATGGCGATTTGAAAAACGGTGCCCACGCCCATTTTTGACAAAACTACCCCCGAAGAATCGACCATAGCGCCAAAACCGTTGGGCGGATTGGGCTAAAACTTAAATCTTTGCGCTTTGAAAGGTTGAAATATCATACATACCAAATATTAGCAAATTTGAAGGGGGTACGATGAAAATTTTCACTTTTTTTGGGTGATTTGACATGGAATGACCCAATTAC
The DNA here is from genome assembly GCA_037951105.1 of Echinarachnius parma. Lineage (NCBI taxonomy): Eukaryota > Metazoa > Echinodermata > Echinoidea > Clypeasteroida > Echinarachniidae > Echinarachnius > Echinarachnius parma. The sequence goes on along the minus strand of JBAMJV010012319.1, from coordinate 40,859 downwards.
ATCCAATCATGTATGTACATGTACATCCAATCAAGCTTATAGATATTACATGTATGTGTACTGATATGAGCTCGCATAGATAAATAGTTCCATTATGAATGAAGCAAGCTCGTTATATAAGTGATTTATATTAATTACATTAATGTTGTGAATCATAACTGTAATGGATTAGAACATCCAAGTGCCTCAAATTTATTCCTGACATAAAGAAAAAACAACACAATGTTTATATTCGCCCTTATCCAGGGCTCAACACTAGCACTTGCCCGCTTGCCCGGGGCAAGTAAAAATTGGTGTCGGGCAAGTAAAGCTTCATAAATTTGTCTAGTTTGCTTGCCCGATGGGGCAACTCAATAATTGTTCAACTACAAGAGAACAATGTAATTTCATATGTGTTAATCTCATCTAGAAGAAAGAGGGCAAGTCAATTGTATATTGGGGCTAGTAGAAGTTCAACATTTATTATTTTACTTTTACTTAGTGTGGAGGCTTATCCCTTACAAGATAAAAGCAAATTTTTTTGTGAAATATAGCTTTGATTTGACAAGAAACAGGCTAGAATTTGAATTTCAACAATCAAATGTTTGAAACAACTTGGTTGGTATGCACAATCAAATTAATCCCCGCACTTTAGCAATTCACACTATGAAGAGTTCCAGAACAAAGTCGAAATTATGTACAATATGTGTGTGTGATCTCAGCAATGCTGACATTTTCCCATGGAACTTTCCGGTTATTTTTCTGCATTCAACAATTTTTTTCTTTCAGATTTTGCCATCTAAATCTTTTCTTACTATATTTCAACCATAATTTACATGTTTTTGGTAACCTTCTAATTCCATCAACAACTTATAATTCCACCCATTTTGCAAAAAGTTCTGTGAAAGGAAGACAAATTTTAACTCTGAATTGCACTTTTAAAATCTTTATGGACATTTCAGCACGTAAATATGACATGTTCGCAAAGAATGAGTACAAAAGAACAAAAATCAACCTGAAAGTCCTGAATGCTGTCAAGATTACAACCTGAATAGTGCAACCTGTTCCAGTGGGACCTTGCCCGAGGGGAAAAGCCTTTCCTTTCCTGTACAATAACAATAATAATAATACTAACGGTTATTTACTTATTTAGTGCTATTCATGATTATTATTATTACTCCAGTCGATGCAGACACACTGCAATCATCCAGCAGCATACATAGTGCAATGGTTCCTGAACACAAAGTGCACACTTTCCACTCCCTAGGGAGTATTCCAGCAAGTCGCCTGTTAGGCACACAGCATCCTTCTAAGTTCTAATTTGATCCATTTATTCTATTTTGATCCATTTGTTCAGGGACTATAATTGAGAGAGCCTAGACCGGTAAATCTCTGCACACAAATTGCACATTTTCCACTCCCTAGGGAGTATTCCAGCAAGTCGCCTGTTAGACCCACAACATCCTTCTAATTTAATCCATTTGTTCAGGGACTATACTTGAGAGAGCCGAGACCAGTAAATCTCTGCACACAGAGAGCACTTTTCCACTCCCTAGGGAGTATTCCAGTTAAGCACACATCATCCTTCTTTTTTAATTCCTGTGTTCAGGGAATAGTCTACATTTAAGTCCAACGAGCCTAGACTAGTAAATCTCCTTTTTAATCAAATGGAAGTACCTTTCCTTTCCATTCCATGTATTCACTTCACTTTTTCATATATATACCCCAAGAGTCCAAGCAAGTAGACCTACTTAATTGTTTTTTAACTCATCCCTTCCTAGATTCTGTAATCCCCATAGACCTTGTACATAGCCCACAATGATGCCGTAAAGTTGCCGTAGGCAAGGGGCTAAAGTAAAATATATAACAAGAAATCTTTTATTAAATAGAGGGGAGGAGGACAAAAATAAGTGTAATCTTCACTTCAAAAACACATTTCAAATATTTGTGTAGGGCCGCTGTTAAACGGTTTGCAAAGGGCTTGTCAAGCATGCTGGCCGCAATTGTCTGGTCTATTGTGTCTGGATGTTTGGGATGGTTAGGTAAACAGGGACGTCCACAATAAGGGAGCTGCAGTGCACCTCTGTGTTGGACTGTCAGTCCAGTCCTGTCTGTGGATCAATCAAAGGAACTCTCGGGCCAACGAGGGCAAAATAACTTCCAAAATTGCAGCCCTCATGAGTATTTTAGAAAATGGTATGAAAAATGACAAGGGATAATACCAAAATCATAGCCCTCAAGAGTACATGTATATTAGAAGATGGGCTTTACCTCTTTCCTATTAGATTTTGCAATACCCATAGATTTAATACAGGACCCACCATGTTCCCATATCTATAGGCAATGATTGTAATATAATAGTGATGTACATTGCCTAAACTTCTGTGCCAAAAAGGGCACAATATTTCTAAAATTGCAGCCGTCTAGAGTATTTAGGAAGGTAGAAATATGGTTGTGATGTTTCACAAACTTGTTTGCAAACAAGGGATGATTTCCATAGAACCCTTACCCTTGAAGGAGCATTTAGAAAAAGAAAATGGTTTTGTGATTCATAAAACTCTTTGGCCAGCCAACAAAAGACCCAACAAATTGGACTTCTAAAAGTTTGGCCCTGGTGAGTACTTTTAAGAAGATGGAAGTATGATTGCCATGTTTGAGCAGTCAGAAGTGTGGGTGATGTACTTTTATGATTGACAACTTGCTTGCTGCATTGGTACATGTATGCCGATGGGTGGGGGGCAGCCTGATCAAAATGGAGGAAATACAGTTTCAACCAGAAAGACACCAAATAATCAGGGTGGTGGTGGTTATTCCTTGTTTTCTCAGGATGTCAGCTTTTCTTTTCTTCACATTTCCATGAAAACAGCATTTAAGTGAAAATATTAAACAAGGTATCAAATGTATGTTGGATAATGATGTTCATGGGTTCAACTTTTCAAGAGACAAATGCTTTTTTAGCCAATTACAGTTATTTGGGGCATACCTACATGTATGTAGGCCTACACAAGCCTCCACACTAATGTTTTTCTCTACTAGCCCATTCAGGCAAGTAATATCATAAATATTCAAATTTTACTTGCCCGAACAGAACATTTACTTGCCCACTTACTTCTAGATGAGATTTACATACATGTATGGAATTACACTCAACTCTCGTAGTTGAGGTGAAATTTCAGTTGCCAGATCGGGCAAGCAAACTAGACCTTCTATGAAATTTTACTTGCCCGACATCAATTTTGACTTGCCCCGGGCAAGCGGGGAAGTGTTAGTGTCGAGCCCTGATGTACATAATCTAGATTTTGTATTAACCAGAAGCTTCTACTCTCTTCAATCTCCCGTTCCCCATCCCACACCATACTTGGGATAACAACATTTTTAGAGCACAATCAGTGCATTTCTTGACAATTTCAACCCATTTTCAGGATGAAATCATCATCTCATTCATGTTGAAGACAGGAAGGCACATGACCTCAGTGACTCAGAGGCTCAACCTCCTTGGAACAAAAAATTGCCTGTCGCCCACGCCTCCCTACTCAGAGTAACTTGCACCACTCTCATCTCATTCACCCCAATGGAGGTGCGAGGGGGCAGGGGGGGGGGGTATGGGACAGTCAGAAGCTTCCCCCCCCCCCCCCCCCAGTCAGATTGATTTTTGCTTGCTGGTCAGCCAATTACAATGTAAACTTACCCATTTTACTTTTGTTTTGTTTTTTGTTTATTTGGCTTGCCAGGTAGTATGGTGAATTTGCCCCCTCCCCCCACCTCCCCCCACCCCCCCCCCCCCCCAAATACACACAAATGCGTAGTTAATGACATCCTGTTGCTCCGACTCCTTGTCTTCTCAGGTTTCTAAGAGTAAGGAGCCTTGCTTAGAACTCCTTCAATCACACTTCATGCACATCACATTTCAGATTCACAACACCTAACCACTAACAATAGTGGCATAGCACGGTAGGACTGATTAGGCGGGGGGCACACATATTATCTGGGGCAAACTCTACTTGTATTTCTTTATTATGTAAAAGATTTTCCCCATATGTTCATATTGTTTTGATTAAATAACTGGGGGCTAGTGCACCCCCCCCCCCCCCCCCCCCCACTGACTGACAATAATACCACTGGGGCAAGAAATGCAGTAGGGTCCATGCTCTGAATAATGCTGTCTGTGACGGAAGCCAAGCCTCTGCATAGCATTTGCATGTGACCGGGATGGGATAGGTACTGTGAGTGTGATGTAGTAATAAATGAGGTGGGAGGGACTGGTGATATATCACTGAGGCACTAGTCTGTAATTACATGCAAGCTTTCTGGCTAGTTCGTGGCAGACAGATTAGCTTGCAAGCAAAAAATTAAAACAAAAAGATATACAGAAAACATGCTTTTATGGAGAAATACATTTAATACTGTCAAACAAAATCTTACATTTAATACATTTTTGTCAAGACATTTAACCGGCCACTGGACATACATACCACATTCGTACACGTATGACTACTGATATTTTGCTTAGATGGAATGACAAATTTTGCAAATTTTACAGATTTGTTTTCAACAATGCTACCAAGCGCCTATATCTAAAGCCTGCTGCATACCCATATGTTGGGACATTGAGGCACGCTTACCATGGAGACAAGCTTCAACATTACTGCATAATCAAATAGATGACTTGTGTATGCGACCCTAGCAACCATAGCAACCATGGCTACAGCCTTTTATCACTATAAACATAGAGCAGATTTCAAAGGTAAATAATGACCTGGAAAGTTCTGAACTGATTTTAATTACAGTTAATTATTAAATGCTATCATTAATGCATAGTTAAACAGGTGACTTAAAAGTATACGAGTCTATGCAACCATAGCAACCACGGTTTCAACCTTTCATCACCATAAACTTGGCGCAGATTTCAAAGGGAAACATTCCCATCAAAATTTCTAGAACTATTTCAATTACTTTCGATATAGTAGTCCATGAACAGATTACCATGTGATATGGTGTACATGTAATGGTGTCTACTTTATTTCAAGCATTATGATGGTGGGTCATCATCACTTATCCAGACTTGGAAACCAACACACGGGGTAAAATGAAGCTCCACCTCCATGCTAATGTGACGTCATACGTACCACCGCCGTGACATCACGTTCTAAGCCCAGTGAAACGGGAGACGGTCAGGACTAAATGATACGTGTAGCGGGATGTCTTACACTGTACTATATATACCAGTCATTGAGAGAGTAACATGCATTTATACTGGGCATGGAATGTGTTAAAGGGGACCACCAGGCAAAGGACAACACATTATTATATGTTTTGGTACCATTTTGTGATATCAAATAGATACCCAACATTTTGCAAAGGGTTGTGTAATTCATTAACAAAGCAATTAATTTCCACCACTTACGGAACCACTGCTATTTCCTGGTTCCATACGGGCCAAGCATTTGCGAGTGCGCCAATGCTATTCACGCGTACGTCAAAAAAATCCCGGATGATTCGTTCGCTCTGCATAGAGCGCTTTGGCTCTGTACACATATATAGTCTACGCAACTCAGACCGCATGAACGCATGGCTGAGAATGGTGATGCGTTTTCCAATTATATATTTTTTCTGAAAACATATTTTTGTGAACTTGTTGAAGGAATGGAGTACTAAAGATGTTACCTTTCTATAATAAGAATATTATTTTTGGGTGGAGGTACCCTTTAAAGGCAGTTTAAAAACACAATTGCAAACACAGCGGATCTTTAACAGTTTTTGCAACATCGTTATTAGATCCCTTTAAGCATCCATACATGTGTGCCACTCAATGTCATGTATTTGATAAATTGAGTGATATGTCAGATATGTAGGTTAGTGATTTGATTGATTTTCTGTTGCGTAAATATTAGTTTTAACTGCAAATTATGTTTATCATTTGTACTACGGCTATTAGTTATCACATTTCTTTAGACAACTAAATGGGAATACTTAAAAATTGTCTGTTTATTAGATCTGCTTTGAAATGTAATCAACAAAATACCAAATCCGAACAGGACAATTGCATGACCTACATGTATTCTATTAACTGACAAAAATGTATCAATTGATAGATTGTCAAATGTATTTCAGGTAGGTTAACGTTGGGACTTTGATTGATTGTCAGTTGTGTGTAAACATTAGCTTTGACTTTGAGTTCTGTTTGTGGTTTGTAGTAACACAGTTCTTTTGACATCTAAAATATTCAAAAGACCAACTGATTGATTTAGCAACTGGATAGTTCAACTTCAAATGAAATACCAGAATATACACCAAATTTGTATTGCAAACAATACGCTGTATGTGTGTATGTAGGTGTACCAATTTATTTTAAGTGTTGACCTTGACTATGATAACGATATGAACTCTAATTCATGATTGATTAGTGCAGTGGGGTATTTTTCTTTCCTTAGTCAAATACCATAGAATGAGGACAAACAAAAAATTATTCTGTCCCGAGTTATCCTAGATATATACTGAACTGGTCTTACTGGGGACTGTGGGAATGCATGGTAGACCAAAATCGAATGGGCTTGAATGGGTTAAATATTATTTTACAAAAAATGTGTGTCAATGTTTACTCTCAAGGTTGCAGTCAGATTAACCTTCCCTTGACATACATGTAGTGCAAACTTTGCAACTTATTTTTTTTTTTCATCAGGGCCCGTGGCAACTAGTACAAACTTTTATAGAACGTATACGTATGGAATAATGTACGGAGTGACACCATATAAAAGATGCAATTGTCGGACTTGTCTCTCTCTGTTCTAAAAATACCGCTTCCGCTAATGAGGAGAGGGTGAAATATAAATAGAGATTTTATATTTTACATAATATCAACTACTGTATGCTCAGTCTTTAACCCGTTCTGAACTGGTCCCAAACATACTCGGGCTGTGGTGGTCTCTGGAAAATGCATAATTTCATACTTCCACAGGATAATCGGAAATGGTAATATTATAAACTTGACTTTTGTTTCCCTAGACACTTGCACTGGCCCACTGGCCCGCTGGCCCGGGGCCAGTGAAATTGCACTTTGGGCCAGCAAAATGTGTAAAAGTCATATTTTGGTGGCCCGTTTGAGCAAGCAGATATTAATCCCCACATTGACAAAATTTGATAAATCTTGTTTTCTTCCATATCATGTTTCATCGATAATCACAAGTTTGATCAAGAAAGAGTGATATTTTGAAATGTAAATAGTTTACTCGTGAAATAAAATTTTCGGGCCAGTAAATTTTTCATTCGGGCCACCAGAAAAGGGGAAGAAATTATTCACTGGCCCGACTGGGCCACTGACAAGAAATGTAAGTGTGGAGCCCTGGCTAGACCATGTACAAACTACAAACTGACACCATTTCAAACTCAAAGGCAATAGTTTCGGTCTTGGCCTTGTTTATTCGGCTCCCAGCCCACCCAGGTTCATGTTGTCACTCGGCTGACAAGCCGACAATGATCGGTATGCGGCGTGCCACATGAAACAACAGTATACATCTCACCGGAGAAGAAGATGATAGCTCAGTCCTCTCAGTTTACACCAAGGATATTCTTTCAATATTTCAGAATCAAGAACTTGACGAGATGATATCGAATAAGAGCAAAATATGTGTTGCTTCAAAGTTCAAAACACAAATTACTTCAAAGACTTCCGTCACTACAGAATGAGAGAGGTGTATAGATTTTTGAGAATATGAGAATGGTTCATATTAAGACTGCAGTGGGAAAATCTTGCAGTATTTTAGAAATGATTTCATTTATTTGTAATAGTTTGCGAAGAAATTAGAAAACAAATGTCATACTACCGTTAATTTTTAAGCACAAAAATATTGAAGTCTGTAGTAATAGTACTGTGATAAAATAAGAGATGGATATTCATGATATTGTAAATCTTGATTAAATTTTCTAGGATTTGTTTCTAGTGATGGGGGCTCATTGACAACTTGTGTTAATGGACCAAATGAAATGAGATGTAAGAAATTTACTAATTATGGCATTAACACCTACATGTACATGTATCAACAGCAATTTTAAACTAAACTAGATGGATCTTCGATTGCGCGCAATCGAAAATTATGCCTCCGCTATCACACGATTTTTATATCAAGCCCAAATTAACATGCACTGATTTAATTTTAAAAAATATTTTTCATATATTTTGAGTCCTGTGACCTTGACCATATGACCCCAATCTTTGATGGCTCCCTAAAAAACATTCAGGTTCGAAGTTTGATTGAAATCTTGACATTTAGTTCTTGAGATTTTGGCATATTACAAGCTTTTTTGCATGTATAATCATCGTGACCTTGACCTCAACCTCATGACCCCAACATTTTATGGCTTAGTTGACTCTTTATGATACATTCAGGTACCGAGTTTGATTGAAATCTGACATTCAGTCCTTAAAATTTTGCCATTACAAGCCATTTTCGCATACATATTGAGTCCTGTGACCTTGACCTTTGACCTCATAACCCCCAAATCTAATCAGATCAGTGGCACCCCGATATGTACACTCATACCAAGTTTGAAATTGATCTGTCAACCGGTTCTTGAGATATTGCAAGAACGAGGCATTTTTGCGCAATGTCCTGTGACCTTGACCTTTGACCTCATGAACCCCAAAATCTAATCAGATCATTGCCACCCCAATATCTACACTAGTACCAAGTTTGAATTTGACCTTTGACCTCATGACCCCTAAAATCTAATCAGATCATTGTCACCCCAATATGTACACTCATACCAAGTTTGAAATTGATCCGGTCAACTGGTTCTTGAGATATCGCGACAACGAAAACGGGACGGACGTACGGACGGACGGACGGACGGACGGACGGACAACCCAAAAACATAATGCCTCCGGCCACTTCGTTGGCGGAGGCATAAAAAACAACCATTGAATTTGGTATTATAACTCATATTTGCCATGAACCACAGCCCGATATATATCTGGGGCACTTTCTTGGATGGGTTTAACCATTGACCTTTTCTAGGATCTGTTTCTAGTAATGGGGGCTCATTGACAAGTGTTTACGGATCAGATGAAAGTCATAAACCTTTCGATTGTTGGCTGATTTACAGCAGTCACGGTCTGTTTGGGTTGGAATCAAATGGGCGTCTTGGGTCTTCGTACATGTACTGTAGCAGCGTGTTCACACACAAACATTTTCATCCCTTAATAATGACTAAAGAATCATGACTAAAGAAACGTCGTATAGAGAATCATGATTAACCAAACTACACTAACGTTCACACACACAAAACCAAGATCTCAAAACAGGTGGCTGGCCAGCTGCACGAAGTGCGCAGTTTGCTACTGCGCAGTGTGTTGTCTTTTTTCTGTCTGCGGGGCGTTAAGCCCCGCCCAGTTATACAAGTCTCGTATAGCTAATCATGATTAAATGAGCAAGCCGTTGTTCACACACGAAATGATCGTGATTCTATAGTCAGCTCTCGTACGAAACGATGATCAAACCCGCATTTCGTTAATCATGATTCGCTATACGTCGTTTCGTTAGTCAGCGTTCAGACACACAAATTTCATCGTACAGCTAATCAGCAGCTGATTCTTTAGTCATGATTAAGGGATGAAATTTGTGTGTGTGAACACGGGGTAGGTCTACTAGGAATGGGGAAAATGACCAACCAAATGCTGTGTGGGTATGGTAAACAATATTTCTACTGTTCATAATATATGAATATGTATTGATCAGAACTTTGCAAAGGAGTATACAAATTAGGAGATTTTCTTAGATTCATGAAGTAAAAACTAATTTACAGTGTACTTTGTTACTTTTTTCTTTGTTTAAACACTTGGCCATTCAATCGGGTGTTGATAGTGGCTTGGAGGCTGGAGCTGAACGTTTTAATTTGTTAGCAACTGCTAAGTCAGACATTTCTGGCTTGTCTGAAATTTGTTTGAACCATTTTAACTCAAGGCAAAGAATAGAGCTATCTGTGACATCACAATTCATAACTCTACATCTTCAGCTCTAGAGTTTTCTGAAATTCGGTTTCTCAACTCTTCCATATTTCTTCTTGATTTGTATTTAAAATTGTATGCACTTTACGATCACATCGTATATACCCGGTTCCCTGTACTTCGTGAGTCGCAACAACAAGTGCGTGCACTGTTGGTCATGTTCACAAACAAACGTTCATGCATGTACATGTACATGTACATGTACATCGTCTGATGGATTACATGTTCATGTAAATTATGTGATGGATTGCGATGTATTTTCTCATCTACGAGTCTGGAGATTGAGATTGATTCGTCTTGAAGTGTCAGGGAATGAGACTGAGATGAGAAGAAGAAGCCCTCAAGGCAACTTCTATTAGTCCCATCTCCCAAGATTGGACTCTGACAGCGTGAAAGATTGGATGTCTGCGCCCGGAGACGGCTGCCGTTTCTTCTCATTTGCATAGATGTATAGTTGGATCGTCAGTCAAACTATTCTCATGGCTACTACTACTAGATTTTGCAATCCCCATAGAGTTAATACAGGGTCCACATGGTTCCCATAGACAGCGGGTTAACCTGTTCCCTACTAGATTATTCAATCCCCATATACAAGGTTCCAATAATATTGCAATGGGTTAACCTGTTCCCTACTAAATGTTTCAATCCCCATAGAGTTAATACAGGGCCCACCAGGTTCCTGTAGATAATGGGTTAACCTGTTCCCTACTAGATTATTCAATCCCTATATGGAGTTAATACAGGACCCACCAGGTTCCTGTAGGCAATGGGTTAACCTGTTCCCTACTAAATTTGTCAATCCCCATAGAATTAATACTGGACCCACCAAGTTGCCGTAGACATTGGGTAAACTCAACTCAAGTTTGTCAGCCAAGTATTTTATGCTGACATTGGGGCAATTCCAAGGTAACAGCGTGACGGTAGGAGGGTGTTTCTCACGATGAAAGTCTAAATAACTCACAAAATAAAAATGTCCAGAACCAAATTTTGATATGCATCTGTTCCCACTATCCACCAATTATTTACAATAGGAAAGAAAATCAAAATTCCCACCAAATTATGAATTATGAATATCAATATCTGCGGTAACAGCGTGACGGCAAAAAGACATGGGTTTCTTACATGGTAAGAAACTAAGCAAACTCTGTGAACTACAGGAACATTTTGCAATGTTGTCACATTGATTCTTTGTACTAGACATCAAGCTAGAACATCCAAATAAAAATGTAGAAAAAATCCAATGTTCATAGTAAATATGATATCATAAACGTATCTGTGCACGGTAACAGCGTGACGGTAACAGCGTGACCTCTGAATTGTACATGTTATATATATGGGAGATATTGATGAGATGAATAAGATTATATAATTTTGATGTAGTCATCCAGAATTTATACAGAACTAGATGAATGGGTAATATAACCCAGATGCTCTGAAATGATGGTTCGCATGACACAAATTTGCAGCCTAGCGCCCTCTATTGATCAAAAATGTTTTTGGACAAAACTGAAATTCTTATCTTTTTCAGAATTTAGTTTGAGGAACCATCAAATATCAAACCCAAAATACAAACTTGATTGCAACAATGAAATATTAGACCTTTGACATCTGACCTTTGACCTTATTTCTCAAATTAGCATTAAAATGTTAAATTTTATGTTGGCACAGTGCATATCTACAAGTGATTTGTTACATGTAACATGATTTCAATGTCAGTAAGTTTTTGTGTTTGAATTGGTAATTATCAGAGTGACCTTTGACCTGTGCTCCAAACATTTTCATAGAATTTTCTTTTATCTATCAGTACTCTTTCTAACATTAATTCTGGCATTTTTTTGTGAGATCAAAAATAAACTACAATAATTTGACCTGTTGACCTTTGACCCCATGACCAAATTCTATAATCAGGTCATCTACTTCACTGAACGCATACCAGTATTAATTATCATGTCATCCTTCAAGGATTCTTGAAATATCTTGAGAATAATATATTTTTTGCATATTAATTAGCTGTGACCTTTGACCTTTGACCTCATGGCCCCAAAATGTATCAGATAATCCATACCTCTGAATACATGTCTTGTACAAAGTTTGAACAGAATCCATCCAACGATTCTTGAGATATTGCACAAAAAAAGTAGGTTGCGTCACGCTGTTACCCAAAAAGTAACAGCGTGACCAAATTGATATTGCTTAGATTTATTAGTGGTAAAAGATAATGCTGCTATTTAGCATCCATAATATAGCTCTATGGGTGAATGAAGAAGAAACAAAAAATAATTTCATTCCCATTCATATTTTTCCAGAAATATTAAAAATACCTGTTTTTAGGGTAACAGCGTGACATATAGATGACTATAAATGAAACAGTCACTGAAGCAGAACAAAGAGCGAAAATGCCGAAATAGATATTTATCTGATAAATTGAAGTAATGTTCTTACCAACACTGAAAGAAAATGTTATGAAAACCTATTTTTGCAGCTCTTTTAAGCTTAATATTTCCAAGTATATTTTGTGAAAATAATTGAAAATTAATTTATGCTAATTAATTCCTATGAAATAATAGTTTACGGCAAATTTTTTGTTGAACAAAATGCATTTCTGAATAATTTGATCTTTAAGCTTTAATTTGATACCAAATATGTTATGATTCGACGAATTTGAAAAATGGGTGCTTATGTCAATGTTTGCTTGGAATTGCCCATTGACATTTGAAACATAGCGAGGCATGTAGATCATGCTATTATCAAAGTATCAAACATATTTTGAATGGTACAACAGAGAGACAGAGACAGAAAGAGTGAAGAGAGAGAGGGGGGCTAATGTAGGTACACAAATAATTATAAAGAGAGAAAGAGAGAAGAAGGGGGGAGAGGAGGGACAAATGGACTGGAAGGGAAGGGAGGAGACGGGAGAGGGGGGGGGGGGTTGGAGAGAATGATATACATATATTTCACTTTAGCTGTTATGTTCTAAAATGTATGTTTAAGAATTCTTCTCTTTTGTTTCATATAATTATGTGTGTTATAATAATACAAAATACAATGTTTTCATTCAATCAACAAAAACTGGTAAATCTCTTTTAATCAAGACTTGACACTTTATTTTCAGGTGGATCTATTTTGTATACATTTGTAATTTACAAAATGCAAGTTCAGAATTATGCAGGTTATACCGACCATAACCATACAGGGAAGAAATTAATGTTAATTTTGTAATGCCACAAATTCAAGCTCACAGCATTAAAATAGCACTCTAAAACATGTTTTTCATTGAACACTAAGCAAATTTACAGGGGCTCTAATCACTCTATTCTGATTTTGGGGGGCTTTTTAGTATTTTGGGGGCTAAATCATCCTGATTCTGAGCCCCTATGTGTATTTTTATCACTAACCATTCTCTCAGGATCTGAAGCTGTACAAAGTGACCTTTAAAATGGAAAAGGGCTCATCAAAAAGACTTCACACGTAGTCATGAACTCATCATATCAGAGACAGACATATTTCACTCAATCCAGGAGGCTGTATTAAACATGCACGTAGGTGTAGTAGACATTAGACCAAACATCATAACCAAATTGGTATTTTGTCAACCTCATTCTTATGATCCTTGCCTGATTGCTAACCAAATTCCAGTCATACCAGACATAGCTACTGAGTACTGTAGGTGACATCCACACATTGTCTATTCGTGCATAAACTGCAAATAGGTCATCGCATAAAACCAAGCCGTTAAATGCAGAATTATTTCCAAATTTGAAATAAGTTTAATTAATGTCTTTGCATACTTGTAGTAGATGGAGACCTAATGGTGATTGTTATGATGCAAATATTACACGTATTCATTTAATTACTAGAATGGTAAATGCATGCATACTGCTTTTTGCCTCTAGAAAATTGAAACTGTAGGTTTACATTTTTTTATTTTGTTTTGATTCTCTTGTTATCATTAATATAATTATTAGGCCTGAGTCATGTCGGAATTTTTTTGTTCCGGAATCCGGTGGTGTTGTGCCGGTCGGAATCCGGTATTCCGATAAAAAAAAATCTGCCAATGAATGATACGGAACGAACACGCACTAGAAGGTCTGCCATGGTTTCGGCAGCGCAGGCATGCAGGCCCCGCGCTGCGAGACAGGCCAACTCAACTGCCTAGACCTTGCAAGCAAGTTGCACTCTTAAAAAGTGCCGAAAAGGAACGAAAATGTCTTTTATTTTACTTACATGTTTGTATGGCTTTTAAAATAAATACGAGAACAATTACCTGCAAAAACAGCAACAACAAAAAATGCGCTGATTATATCTCGAACATTTTCTAACTCGCTCGAAACTGCATGAACTGAAGCTAATACAACGACACGAATAAGTCAACACTAACTTGTATACTTTGCGTGCAGGCTATAGGGTCTATTTTCCTACGCGAGGATCCATCCGCTGGGGATTTCCCCAATTCCCGGCGGATCGATCTCGCGCAAGAAAATAGACCCATAACCTGCACACAAAGTATACGAGTGATATGGCGGGCTGTGTCGGAGCATTAGTACAGTACCGATAGCTGGCGGACTGGATATCAACGTTTGATGACATATGGTACGGCGCAGCTAGCTCTGACTGATAGCAGCTGCATGACTGTGCGGGGCACGCCGGGGTAGCTAGCCTAGTCGATCGTAGTAGTACTCGCTAGATCGGCTTTCATATAAACGCAGCGGATTTCTTGTCGTTGTAAGTTTCATTCGACATCGTCTTTCTTGTACTTTTTTGTCATTTGTTTTCTTCTGTTAGTTTTCTACTACAAAATATGAATTTTTGAGGAAAAAGAGGTTTTCCGTGATTTTCATCGGAATACCGGAATGGAGAAAACAAAACCGGAACACGCACACAACGGACGGATTCTGGTATTCCGTCCGTTCCGACCCAGGCTTAATAATTATTATAATATTTTGCCTAACATTGTTTGCATTATTTTTATCATGATAAAAAGTACATTCACATAGTCATGTACCACAGAAAATCAAGTGCTGCAATATAAAAATGCTTCTATGGTACAACTCGTACAAGTACACTGCAAGCGATATTTACATTGCTCTAGGCTATTTACCTTCCTCAAAACTCAGCGGCCCATTATTACTAATGCCATTCAGATGTGTTTTCCTTGTCCTGTTGTATCTCTCCATAAGCACAAAAGTGCAAATCACATATTTTGGGCGATTAACATTTTATTACGTTTACTTAAATACTTTATTCAGATCAATGGTGTATAGCTAGAGGGAAAAATGTGCCTTTCCATAACCATGTCAAATTCAGAAGGGGATTCACGTTATTATATTGCACCGCTGAGAATCTAAATCCATAATGCGCTCTAAATCTTGATCACTGGAAAATTGTTTGATGAGTCAATTATAATGCTTTGTTTGTGTACACGCACTGTGAGCGACATTTATTTAAATGCAATAATACGCTCAGGAGCGCAAGTGATTACTTTATAAATACAGGATTCTATGCGCGCGCACCAGGGTAGGAAATATATGGGGGCTGGGGGCGATTTTGCCCCCTAATTTTCAAAATAGCCCTGGGCTGAAATCAGTAGGTAGCCCCAAAAATTACCAAAGGGTATTATGTGAAAAATTTCTGGATATATATCCATCAGATTGGAAAAGTAGCCCCTAAAATTAAAAATGAATTCGTGCATTGGCGCGTACAACGTTGCTGAGTGGTGCTTGGTAAATATGTTGATTTGATGCATGTCCCACTTCGAAAGGCCAAGCCACGGAAGAAAATCTTGGGAATTTCTTTTCAAGCCTGGGCATAAGATCTGCATTTAACAGCTATTTTGGGCACTTTTGAGGCTATGGCCCAGAACCTCTATCTGCAAGCAACCTGTCGACAAATATTTGCTGCTTACAGAACCAAAGGCCTTGTTAGGTTCCGTAAAAATTCTCTTTTCAAAGTGTTGGACATCTATTTCATTTTTCTATTTTAAACAACGGTACCAAAACATATATTATATATACTAGATGTCTTTGCGTGGTGTTCTTTAAAGGGATCTAGTAACTTTGTTGACATGTGCACAAAGTGATGAATGGTTGATGCAATGTATATTGCTGTTATCTCATATGTCCACAGGGTATTGTGTGAAAATTTCAAGTCAAATGGACATTGTATGGCCAAGTAACGAGCGAAAATGCAAAGTGATATTCAGTAACTCACTGCACTCACTTTGTACACGGAAGAAAAACTTGCCCGGAGTTTTTCTTATCTGAATACTTCAATCATACATATCTTTGTAACGAAAGGGAAATTTGAAAAACCAAAACCTGTCCCGTGATTTTATTGTTAATACGAATAAAACAAGGTATAAGGGAACCGCTAGAATTAAAATTTTATTTTGAGGATTTGGACAATTTTACTTAGTCCCTTTAACACCCTATTTCTACCATATTGTATTCATTCACGTACACACACAGTATGCATTTCTTCTGTGCTCCACTGTGTTTCCTAAATGGTCTCCGAAGACGTCTTAGCCTACGAGGCATGTACCTGTCCTTCTTGTATTGTATTATTTACACAAACCAAAAGCTCTATTCTCTCTGCCTCTTAATGTATTTTTGAGGTAGCTGGTACAATTAAAAAGAAAAATAAAAGTGCACACACATATATATGGGCAAACATGTGCAGTACATTGTACCTCCTTGATTGTACTGAAATGTCTGTTGTCATACTATGGTTTATAAATGACATTCATAGCATGTTCATCAAATACCCATGTACACACTAGTACAGTAAAAAATATGCCTTAATTTTCATCCACAATAATGGCAGAGGGTGGGCGGGCGGGGTGAGGGGGCGGGGGGTGCTACGACAAAGATATTAAAATCATTTGTTCGTTCAATTGTACTAGTTATTACAGTTAACAAAGGGATCTGCCTCGACAGGATATAATATATCCTTTGCAGATCCTCCACATCCACTGTAATACTGTCCACACCACATGTATAACCTGTTTTTTTAAGTATGTAATTTGCTGAAATTTGTGTTTTTAGATCTATGTGAAATAAAATTGAAAATTGAAAAAAAAAAAAAATTGAAAATTGACTGTAATTTCCAAAATGCCCGCAAAGCGACACACGTTTCTAATTCATAGCACCTGCATACATCTCAGTAACTCGGTTGTGAGAATCTCATCAAACGTTATTTTGACCTTGACAAGTTAAGTGTAGCCATCTTGTTATCAAAGGAATATGATTTCTATTGTGTCACCTCATACTCAAAAGCAAAAGAGAGTATATCCCTCTGGGCTGCAGAACTGTTCTTGAAATTCAGAACGAGGTTTGTTAACAATCAACAATAGGGAAGTCAGATTGGGAACACTGATCACAGATCACGGAGAAGATTGCGCTTTTTCGAGATTATCCACTGATAACAAATTCTTGAAACTTAAAGGGGAATTCTGTCCAGACCAAGATATATTCATGTCTTGCTTGCAATGAACTCAAGCGAATGAGTCTAGACAAACAGCAAAGATTTTAGTGAAATATGTTAAGAAATTAGAAAGTTTGAACTTTGAACCTCATCAACTTAAATAATGGAGGAAAACAATTTTGTCTAAACTTCCGCAAAATTCATAAGCAACCCCAATTAGAATTGTACATATTTGTATGTCCGTAAAAAGACAAATATGTTCACTTAATGTCATAAGTGCACTCATTCACTCACTATAGTCACAGAACATACTGCTTTCGATTTCCTTTTATTTTATTTCATGTACATGTACACTCTTCTGGGATAGCACCTTTCAGATGTACTTGTTACTACATGTATGTACATTGTATATTAACTACGCAGTATAGTATGCTGACCTTCCTTTCTTGTATTTCAATTTCTTACAGCGCATAGAGACATACGTGATATGCCCGTTATAAATACAAAATTATTATTATTATTATTATATTTATACAGTAATGTTTTTCTAATTAATTTGCTCAAACTGATAATGACAGAAATCCAGGCTGGAATTCCACTTTAATGTCTGGTAAAGATTGAGAATCTACAAGATATGCAGAATGTGAACAATGAACAATTTCTACAAATTCTTCATTATACAGGGAGTATGTGCCTGAAAAGGTCCTGTACACAACAAAGAGGTCCCTTCATTGTTGCAAACCACATTGTGGTGTTTAATTTCAAATTGAAATTTGAGAAATATTGTGTAACAATGAAAATAAATGAAAGAAGATAATTCTCATACACAAGTGCCTTCATTGTGGCAAACCACATACTGTTATTTATTTTTTTTTACAAAAAATCAAGAAATGTTGTGTTTTGAGAAAAGCATATATCATACATGTACACAAATGCCTTCATTGTGGCAAACCATGTATAATTACTACTACTGTATGTTTCTTGAATGTCATATAATTTTGTAATATTGTGTGATGAGAAAAGTTATGAAAAACAAGTTACTACATTAGTGCCTCCATTGAGGCAAACTCATCACACTCATCATACTCAATGAATATTACAACTGATAATTTAAACAAAGATACATTCATGCTTGTATTCATTATATGATAGGGTGACACAACAACCATACAGTGAGCTCAAGGGGAAAAAAGGGTTTTATATTTTCCCTGCAGTCTCTAATCACACATTGAGTGTTGTTCCAGTTGGAGCTGTTCAATTACATAATCAAGATCAAGATCAAGATCAAGATATTCTGAGGCTTCTATTCAACCATTTTAGCAAGAAAATAGCACTCAGAATTTATTTTGCATTGAACTCTAAGCAAATTTATTGGGGCTCTTTTAAGATGCTCGGGGGCTCCCTTCGGCTTTTACAGCCCTGGCTGAATCGTTGGGAGCCTCTGTTTATTTGTTTTCGAAAGTATCATGCACGGTTGCTTACAAGATTGCTTTGGACTAGGTTCCCTGCCAGCAGGACGGTGCTATCCAGCGTGAGCCTTACAGGTAACAAGTTCTGATTAGTTATTTAAAATATCTAGATGGAAACTGACCAGTAGCCCATTTCATAAAACACTTTTAGCAATTGTTGTACATGTAAGTGTCCAATTATTGCAACTATTTGGTCAACAGCCAATCAGCATGGAGCATTACAGCTGTTGCCATGGTAGTTACAATAATTGGACACTTGCAACAATTGCAACACTTTTATGAAATGGTCTACAGTATATGAGAAAAGAAAATAGGGCTTCCCTGGGATTCCAACCCCAAGATCTCCAGATAGCTAAAAAATAAGGGCTATAAAGCTCCTGTGATAGCTTGTTCGTCCCTGAAACCGTTTTCGATGCTCGTGATGGTCAGAAGTTATTTAGAACCTGCCACAAACATGAAAGATAAGAAATCAACTTCTATCTTAGGGATCAGAGAATTGATATAGCTTTTTTATAATATTAATTTTAAAAACTTAGTTGGTACTGGTAGAGCACCGATCTAGCAATCCGGAGGTCTCGACTCTCGGGTTCAATTCCTGGCAACTAGCCCAATTTTCTTTGCTCATTTTTCAAGTTCTGAATATTAATTAGTGTAACCTTACCTGTACCAGTCCAGTCCCTTCTCGTAGTAGCGGTCAAAGAAGTGAACCTCTTGCTTAGCTGGCTCCACGTCCGGGTGAAGAGAGATAAAGTCCAGCAGCGCCCTCGTTCCACCTTTCTTCACGCCGATGATGATGGCCTGGGGTAACCGCTTCATTGGCTTGTTCCCCTACGGACATTCAAGAAACATCGGGATGCAATTACTACCTTTATTCTTAAGCCTCCAAACTAATTGTGTTCCTTACTGTGCAGGCAGATGTAAAATCGTAACTTTTCAATTTTACTTGGCCAAAAAGAAAGTTTACCTGCCCCACTGCCCGCTTGCTTCTAGAGATTTAAACCTTAGGCTAAGGAATTACATCATTCTCTCATAGTTGACTTGCCCGATTGGGCAATCAAACTACATGTAAGCCATTATTAACATTTTAACCTGCCCAACATCAATTTTTACTTGCCCCTGGCAATAGGTAGAGTGTTAATGTTGAGCCCTGGTTTAGTATTTGACGTGATTATGTGAAACCCCTATCACACAAAAATGTTGGTGGCTCGATCGAGTAACAAAATCTATATATTTTTTTTTTCTTTGGTGGCCCGGGCCCCTGTTAACGTTGAGCCTTGTTATAACATACCGTAGAACACCATCGTCAAGCACCCCCCAAGCACCTATACGCATCTTGCTTTTAAAGACGTTTCCATGAGATTCACCTCCATTATTATCCTCATGAATATTCCTCACCATTATTTGCATTCTTGATTAAAGATTCCCGCTTGGACAGAGAGCGGGCGCTCTTTAAAAGCAAGATGCATATTGGTGCTTGGGGGGTGCTTGACGATGGTGTTCTACGGTACTCATTCAATTGGTAAGCATAACATTACTGGTTACTGAATACTTGCCTTCTGTTCGCTTTGCTGAGGATTGTCGGCCGAACTGGACGTTGAGCTACTCGAAAACTCATCTTCTCCGCCCTGGTTTTTATCCTTTATATGCTTCCCTTCAGCGAGGCCTTTAATTCCGTCACCTGGGAGGGGATTATGCGCTATCCTGTTGATCTTGCGGGACGAGTTCTTACGATTATGTCGCTGATCACTTTTCACCACTCCTTCTTCCCGCTTGTCCGGTCCGCCATCACCGTGGAATTTTTTGCCGTAAGCGCCCTGAACATCGTCCGAGGACACGGTGTCTTTCGTGATTACGATGGAAATGATGAAGTACATGGCCGAGAAGATAATGATGGCTGCCGTGACCTTACGGCTGTGGTACCGCCAAAATTTTGTCCGTAAATCCTTCAGTAACCTCATGATGATCCTCTAGATTTAGTTTATAGACCTGTATGTATGTTCCTTTAATTCACGCAATATGGGAACGATATGTACTAAATACTAAGAGTAGACTCAGTAGGTACACGCATATAAATGTATCTCACTACGATTTAACAATTATTGATTGTACTACCTGACCGGCCAACTACTATCTAACATAACTATTTAATTCTAATTCTACATGGCGATACTCGTCTTCCTTCAAGATTCAACTCATAGTCATAGTAACATGTAGAACCATACTGGCACTGTAATCAGTATAGCACAGTGACAATTATTCTGCCGCGGCCGCCGTACGTTGGTTGCCGACCAGCGGTCGGCACCTGTCAGCTCCCCGGTAGCAACGGGGGAATGTTTATCTCGGCTGATCCCTTGGTCTTTTTTTTATCCACCTCAGATCCGGAACATATTTTCCACTGGACAAATAGAATCAACGTTTCGAGGCTGCAAATTCCTGATTAAATCCTCACAGACACCATCACAGTCTTACACATGTACTGCGATCAAATTTGAAGTGTGTTACAATTGAACATAACGAGCGATCAATACTTCCTAGAAGAACTGTAGGCTAGCCACCATCACCGAATACGAAACCATACAAACATGTATTGTTACTGCATGCACTGCACACAATTCAATGCCAGCTTCATTATTCATAACCTGCGGTGTGCATCCAGGGTGTACTGAATGGATGCGAGGCCGAGGGGAACGTTGGGTACCCTGTTTGAGTCTGTGTGAATGTGTATAGTGTATGAACAGTTTGCCTTGAGATGGCGCTACATCAATTCATGTTCTGTTTTCATCAAGTAAGTGGCATTTCAGTGACGCCACTGGGGCCTATTAGTTGGCGTCATTGTGGAAATGGAAACTGGATATTGTGGTATAAAATATGGTGTTTATGCTTGTGTTTGAGGTGGCGGTGTTTGAGGTGGTTGTGGTGGTATTGGTGGTGCGGATGGTGGTGGTGGTGGGGGTGGTGGTGGTGGTGGTGGTGGTGGTGGTGGTGGTGGTGGTGGTGCTGGTGCTGGTGGTGGTGCTGGTGCTGGTGGTGCTGGTGGTAGTGGTGGTGGTAGTGGTGGTGGTAGTGGTGGTGGTGTTGGTGGTAGTAGTGATGTGGTGGTGGTGGTGATGCTGGTGCTGGTGCTGGTGGTAATGCTGAAGGTGGTGGTGGTGGTGGTAGGTGTTGTCGTTTTTGTTGTTGTTGTTGTTGCTGTTGTTGTTGCTGTTACGGGAAGGTGAGCTAGCTCAGTTAGGAGCACTCTAATTTAGACGCGTGGGATCCCCGGTTCATATATTGGGCCGTATGCATAAAAACAAGCAATTGCTTGTGCTAGCCTTTTGCTTGAATCGGTATGCACACAAACAAGCAATTGCTTACTGCTCGTAAGCAATTGCTAACCAAACAAGCAATTGCTTAAAACCGTATGCATAAAACGAACATTTTACTTGTCTTGATAAGCAATTGCTTGCGTTTTTTCAAGCACCTCCAGACCAGCTTGAGCTCTTGCTTACTAAGGACATTCGCGTTTTAGAATCAAGTTTTCATACCGTTTCAGGATGATTTAGAACTCCTGGTTCCAGAGATTATGTTGTGATTACATATTTAATCAAATGGCTGTTATTTTAGACATTTATATCCATGTAGGCAATTTTGTTCATGATTTGAAAATATTTGCGTAAGAAAAATACTGTTGCCAGGTCGGGCACGACCAGGGAAAGCTGCTATGCAAGGGACTACACGACGTTTGCACTACGAATCCCCTTTGTTGTCATGCAGTGCGATGTTCGCACAACCGTAACGATGCTTTGTTCAACACGTAAGCAATTGCTTAGGCAGTGTAAGCAAAAGGTTTCAGCACAAGCAAAAGCTTATGCATACGAAATTAAGCAATTGCTTGAACTTGATCTTTTGCTTGACAAGCTCTTGCTTGTGCTTGAAGCAATTGCCTTTAAGCAATTGCTACGTTTTATGCATACGGCCCATTATCATCGGACAAGGCGTCTTTTATCACGCCATTAATTCGAGCCACTTCTTGTTATCCCCCGTGCTTCCTATGCAGGATTGGATTTACGGAAAACACTCCGTCCTTCGGATAGGACGATAAATAGAGGTCCAGCGTATGAGATAGTCACATCTCATGCACGGAAAAGAACCTAGTCTCCAGTTGACTAGTACATCATATCCTGCACATTACAACCCGATTAAAGTAACAGAAATTAAATAATTCCTTGCCAACGTCCATACTTTCGGTTATCATGGTTATAGACCCCAGCGGACCCTTTGGAAGAAATGAATAATGTTGTGATGGTGATGATAATCCTTATTGTGTCTACAATGAATCAAAGGAAACGGAAATGAAAAATGGAAATACGCACAGACATTCCTCCACCCCCCCCCCCCCCCCAAAAAAAAAAAAATAATAATACAAATAATAATAAATAAACAAATTAATACATTAATAAATACAAAATAAACACATTAACCAAACAAACGACAACTAGTCGTGATGGCCGACCAAGGTTTATCTTCTCTTTAAATATTTGATTTGATTTGAGATGCTTTAGAAATCTTATAAAGGCCTTGTCCATTTATTCTGGGTCATTGATAATAATATATTGTTACGGTCGCAAAACAAACCCTCAAGCCCGTCTGTCGAGACAATATTATTGCGGTTATACAAACATTTGAGATAATATTATCATTTAAAGATAACTGTTGTACTTCAAACGGGGGCATGACCGTCGCATAATGAACTTGCGATGGAAGAATAATGACCCGTCGGAAATGTGAAGTTGAAAAATTAAAAATAAACTTAGAATGTAGAAATATTTATGCCAAACTGAGACTTTGTAAACTTTGTAATTTATAAGGTTAAGCTAACTTCATACCAACATAACTTAAAACAACCTACGAAATAATTTTGCATTATTAACAGATAAGTATTTAAATGAAAATGTAATAAAATTAAATAATCCTGTTTTAATTATACCATAAATACTACAACACATTATATTTTATTTTTGCAGACGTTGATACCTCTGCAGTTTTGACATCTAATGGACCTACGTTCTGTACAACGTTTTTGTTTCGTTAATAATATCGCTAATGATATTCGTTTGTCTCGCAGGTGATCACCTGACGAAGTGTTGCAGCGGCGCACGAAACGTCGTGATCTGTTTAGATTCCTTGTTGACCTTACATTGCGAGACAAACGAATATCATTAGCGATATTATTAACGATACTATTTCCGCAATGAGTAACATATTTAGTATTAACGTTTTTGTTGTTGTCATAGTTGGCTTATTTTCATTCCATATAGGTATAAGATGAGACATATGATTCTGAAGATGTGTTAGTCAGTTTGGGCGCTCGGGCCCCCTCCAAGACATTTTCGTGGGGTGGGGCTGACTCAGGCTTTTAATTTTTTACACGCTAACAATTTGATTTTCCAATTTAAAATGCCTTATATGTACCTCGGAAGAGGTGAACACGAAAAAAAACTCCCTTATTGAACTTATCTCTGATGGTGATTCAATTTCCGAAAATATATTTGACAAAGCAATCTGCAGCCCCCGTCCCCCTTTAAAATGGCAATGTTATTGAGAGGTGTAAAGGACTATAGTGCAAGATAACGGCTTTCTTATATTAAAACAAATATATATATAAATGTTATTCTGTTCTGAGAATAGTGTCCTTCTTTTGCAGGTACTTCAAGTTCGGTAAACACTTAATAAACCACAGGGATACTTTACTGACATCAAGTTGGTGAACAGTATTAAAGGATTCAAATGATGCAAGAAAAATCGAATTCGATTTATTTATTTATTTATTATTTATTTATTCATGTCTTCTTTAAAAATACAGGGTAGGCAACCTCAGTTAAAAAACTGCTTTACAGGTGCGCCCTGTATACAAATACAAAACAATTACAGATAGCATAATAAATAAGCTACGTACATTTAACAAACTTTAGTCAACAGATATATCAAACAAACATTAAAATACACCTACACAACACAAACAAATATTACCAAAAAAAAAAAATACAAAATACAAAAATAAAACGCTTTGTTATTTACTCCCCAAAGGCTCATTCCCTTTCTATTCTGAATCTATGTATCATGGACTATAGTTTTGTTATCTGTGTGTTTTTTTTTTTTGGCACTTTTACATCACAACTCTGATTAAATCACTTTGATTGTGCTTAACCAAATAGATTTAAAGGGATCTATAGAAACTTTGTTGACATATTGTGCTAAAAGTGATGAATGGTTGATACAATGTATAGGCTATATTGTTGTTATCTGATTATCTGATATGTCCACTGGGTATTGTGTGAAAATGGTCGTATTATGGCCGAGTGAGCACAAATGCAAAGGGATATTCACTAACTCATTGCACTGACTCTGTACACGGTTACGACTATCCAGTGCAGGCCAATTAATAGCCAGGATTTTCCAAGGGGGGGGGGGGGGGGGGCGGTGGGGTCAACAAGACCGATAAAAAGTGGACCTTTCTTAAATGGGGGGGGGGGGGGGGGGGGTGCGTTCACACCCTACGCGCCCCCTGGCTACAGGTCTGCAGTGGATAGTTTAACATCTGAAAACTTCAATCGTAAATATATTTTTAACGAGAGGGAAATTCGAGAAGAAAAAAAAAACGAAACCTGTCCCATGCTTCTATACATGGTCTATGAATGATGAAGGAACCGCTATAATTCCAATTGGATTTTGAGGACTTAATTGGACAATGTTACTAGATCCCTTAAATAGTTGGTTTGTGTTCATCGAGTGCAAACACGAAATGTAATAAAGATTCTGCAGATGCTAGATATATTTAACAGCCTTACCGACCACTTATTATTTCTAGCTCTATAAAATAAAGAAAATCCACCCAAATATATATTTTTCAAGTCTTTTCTTCTCAGACTATAGCAGTAATGATATATATATTTTTTTTATAAGATAATAATCTCGCAACTTTTTGTTAATGTTGGCTTGCAAAATGAGGACAGTATCTTCTAAAGGGCTCTTTGCCATTATAAGTTATCATGTCGCGATAAGCTTCTGGCGACCACAATTATGATAATCGTATTTGTTTACTATCAAATTCAAGTTAGATAACTATGCGGTATTGACAAGAACTGAAATATCCACACATTCAAGGGTCGCAATTAATTTGTAAGGAACTTCCTGTCCCTAAAGGGCAATCGTATGATCTACGAGGGCAATAAAGTATACATTTCCTTGAAATATCATTACGATGGTTGCCAGTATATAATATTACGATATTGTAATAGATTTGAGTTTCTTTCTGATAGAAACAAAAAGAAAAATGAGTCTCGAGGAGAAGTTGAAATGTTTGAAATATTTAGCGTTTGTGGATCATTTTGGAAAGAATGCTCTGTATTTGTTTGTATTTCTTTTAATTCAGTTATTATTGTATTATAGATTTGAGTTTCTTTCTGATGGAAATGAACAAAATTGAGTCTTGATGAGATCTTTAAGTTAAAATGTTTGAAATATTTAGCGTTCTGTGGATTATTTTGAGGAAAACGATCTGTATTAATTTTGTTTGTATTTCTTTATAAAAATTATGACTTGTGCATTTCTGATTTCGTGTGTCTTGTATATAGGCAATCCTGGGTCGGTAAACACCCACAAAGGCAGTGGCGGATCCAGGGGGGGGGGGGGTTAGGGGGTTTAACCCCCCCCCCCCCCCCTTGGGCTGCCAAGTGAAAATGTATCAGTGAAAAAAGTGAGAAAAAAAAGTGAAAACAAAATCACTTACGGGGGTTCAAAATAGCAAAAAGAATTCGCCGCTTCGCGGCTCATGGACGATGCTCTGCATCGTCATTGGGTCAACCCCCCCCCCCCCCCCTTAGCAAAAAGCTAGATCCGCCCCTGAAAGGGAGGGGGCAAGGAGCAAGGGCATTAACCTTATGTTTACCGAAACATCAGTCTAACCTATATATTTGCTCCATGCATTGGCCGTGGTATTAGGTGAGTGGTAGAAGGAAATCAGATTTATAAAAGAAAATCTCCTTTAAATACAGTCGGATATTTCTGAATAGGGCATCTTTTCTTTATGGGGTTCAAATGTCAACTATACTCAATACCGAGATTGGGTTTGCCAAATAAAATCTAATTTACTATGTGTATTTATATAACTATATTTATTTTACAACAGTGGCTGTGGATCCACTTCCCACCCATCTAGTCCGTCTCGTGCTCACTCGGCCGTCCTGAAAAAAACAACGAAAAAAACATTGAAACCTCAGTATACAGTGTGGCCCCAAAAAACGGAATGGGGCACTTCCCAAAATATAGTAACAAAATGATTATGTCCATCGGATAGGGTGTTTTTTCCAATGAAAAACGATACCGAGAACAGTAATTTTGGTCGTGTAGTTTTTGTTTTAGGGCGCAGTGAGTAACACCATGTCAGGATCGCATTTTTGTCAATTTTTACCAAGTCAGTACTCCGCTCGCCATTGTTAGTGTGCATTCAGCTCTGTGCCGAGAGAATTGGGCATGGTTGTTCGATGCTAAGTGAGGGGCAGGAAGTGCGATTTAACAGGCACTGACTTGGTAAAAATTGACAAAAATGGGAACCTGACATGGCGTTACTCACAGAGCCCTAAAACAAAAACTACACGACCAAAATTACTGTTCATGTCGTTTTTCATTGGAAAAAACACCCTATCCGAAGGACATAAACATTTTGTTACTATATTTAGGGAAGTGCCCCGTTCCGTTTTTGGGTGTGTAGCGTTGACTAGTCTGTGGAGTTAAACTTTTCAGAATTTGTTTGGGGGAAATCATAATCACATGTTCTGAGCAGAAGGTAGTGCGAAATCAACTGCATGCAGCGGCAATTATACTTCAATCGAAGTTATTCGGACTTTGGACGTAAATCAGTGCACCATGCACTGGTCTGCTTGACACTGACAGCTCAGTACCTGTGGTGGTATTAATCAAGGATCTATAAATGAGATAGCGCGGATCGTCTGCCAGTTGATACAAAACAATAATTGAATTTTATTTGCTAGCTACCCTGGTTGTTATCCTTGTTGGGACAGCCAAAACAGAGCTAGGAGCCTAGAAGTTGGAAAGAGTCCTAAGTTTGTGAGTATATATATTCTCTGTAGTGTATATAGTAATTGAATATATATTTTGCGAAATGTATATATTTTGGTGTAACAAGTTCCGCTTTTGGTTTGCCGCAGGGGCACAGGGCATCACCCCAATAATGTTTGCGGGGATGCGTAGGGCTAGCTGGTAGCTACCAGCAGGTGGTAGTGGTATGACAGAAACCGCCCCTGCAAAAGTGCAAGACAAGCTTCGTCTTCGAGGGGCCAACTCCCCTACGCGGAATCAAAGGAAACTGACGCACTGGAAGAACGGTAGAATGAAGTAATACAGGTTGAGATATATATAAACAGTTTTATAAGTTCACAATGGAGATCGATGTTGATTCATATAATTCATATACCAAGTAACACTAAACAAGTGTTATGATGCTTGTTGGTGTGTGGCCAATTTTTAAGTGAATTAATTCATTGTGCATGGTTATGGACTTATGGATTATGATTCAGGAATCATTGTTGTTGATTTTCATGATGTTGGTATTGATCTCTACCACATCTACAATGTATTGTAAATGGTCCTGATATGATAATCTCTACCAAGATGTGCCCCCGGCATGACTAAAAAGAACAGATGTTCTATACAAATGATATAATGTATGCTATTTTTTTAACCCTAAAAAGGCCGGGCTATTTGAGGTCTTCCTACGCCTGGGGGGGGGGGGGGGGCATTATGGCCCCCCCCCCTTAAGATCTCGGTCGCAGAGCGGCTGATCGCCGTGAAAATTTGCACGCATGATAAGTGAAGTGTATAGAATACAATGGTAATTTTAATTTTTTGAAAAATTTATTAATTTTCATATTTATGGTAATTTATGCAAATAAGGTCAAACAATTCATATTTTTACCCATAAATCATATATTCTTCATAATTGAACTCTGGTTTTCACTACATATATTCTTTAGAGCATTTGGAATAATAATACAACAAAAAGATTTGGAAGAGCCAGGTTCTTCCTTATGTTTTCTATTGTTTTTATAATTTCTTGTGTATTTCTTTGTTTTTGTTGTTTATTTTATTTCTAACTATAATTCAACTATTTTGAACCCCAAAACAAACATAAAATGTAAACAAGACCAAATAACCAATGATATACCTCCTTTTACGAAAACTGATATTTCCATGTTTTGTACACAAATCACGAAATTGAGCGATTTTCGGGCTGACATGCATAGACAAAAGGTCACGTGACTTCGTAACGGTAGGTCCGATTTTCACAATTTTTGTTTTAAAATATGCGCAAGACCCAAAAGAAAAAAGTCACCAAGCAGCGGCGCGTCATCTTACCGCGTTTTGGAGCAATACAAAAAATCGCGGAGGGGGGGGGGGGGGCATTATGGCCCCCCGGCCTTATTAGGGTTAATGCTGTGGGCATGCACTAGCTTCTTTGTAGAGAATGCGTTTGATGTTTGGTTGAGGTCACACATACAGACATTACAGTGTACAGCCAAATTACCATGAAAGTTGTGATATGGTACAGAAATATTTGGTCAAATTTACATGCAAAATTCTGAGTGTAAGCTCAGCAAAATCAATCATAACTGGCCATACAAATGATACAACTGTAGGGCTATATTTTATACAGTTCCAACCCCCACTCATCATTTTAACTTTGCCATGCCACTCCATACCATTTCATCTACTAGTACATATTCATTAACTCATTTGCATTTCATTTCCACCCAATCACCCTCATCCTTTCAGATTGATCTCCATTCTCTCTCATATCCTTCACTGCACATCTGGTCTGCCCTTATGAATATTGATGAGGTCATTTGAATATGTGTAGATGTATACAGTGTGAAAGCGTACAACAGTCTGTACAGAGGAAAGGAGCAGAAATGTACATTTAGGAAAGAATGAACAGATGATATAATTCATTAGGAAGAAGAATGGACACTTTAGAATGGACGTTAGTGAAATGGACACTTAGTAAGGAAGGAAATCTTGAATAGTAAATTTGCACAAGCAGAGACTTCAGAACGGACATTAGTGCAGAGGACAATTTTGAAAGGAAGAAAAGAAAGATTATAGACTTGAGAATGGAGTGAATGGACTGATAGCAGGTAGAAGTGTTAGGCTAAGTCCCAAAGACTGTTACATTAATTATTCGTCGCAATACAGTGAAGCAACGTTATTTGGTCGAAAAACTGAAGATGCATTAGTCTTTGCACACTGAATAAGATGTGACATAAAAATGATGGATTGAAATGTTTCTACCTTTTTAATGTCAAATTGACTTTGATCTATTTGTTTGTTAAATTAGTGTTATATATGATTGTTAATAATAATATATAGTACACGTATAAAAGGGAGAGTTGAACAACAAAACAAACATTTAAACGAAAAGTTGTTGTTCAAGGCCAAAACAAAAAAAATGGTTGAATTGTTGAATTTATTTTGGAAAATTTTTTAGAAAGAGAAAAGTACATTCTAAATGTTTGGTTATTTCCAGATGAAGTGAAAATAATGCCAGATCGTTCATTGTTGAAGAAAAACATAATATTGGTTATATATGGCAACCCTCGAAATTAGCATAGGCCCGATGGCCCGGGGCCACTAAAAATTGCCGCCGGGCCAGTAAAAAAAATATTTGGTGGCCCGACCGGGCCAGCAAGTTATACCCTTTTCTCACATACAAATTTTGTATGAATCCCGTAAATTCAACATTATGTTTTGAACAGTGTGTTGTGAGTTGTCTGACTTGTCTGCATTATCTGCAATACTGTTTACGAAAAATTCAAATAAATGTCATGTCTAAGGTGTTCAGACAACACTGCACAGAATGTTGAGGTCAAAGTGAATTTTCTCCTTTTATATCATTTTTGTTTTGTCACCTAGACCCTGGATATGTATGACTGGAAGTGTAATTGTCACTCGTGTGTATTCAATCGCTGTGATTTTTTTATGAAGACAATGAATAAAAAGACATGACACACACACATTCATCCTAATTCATGTTTATTTAATTCATCTTACAATGAAACAAAGGGGGATGAAAGAAGTATTGCCTAGTACCCTAAAACTATCAATATAGTTATTGTTTTAATTTTACTTTTGTTTTTCCTTATTTTTTTTCGGGCCAGTAGATTTTGGTTTTGGGCCACCAAATTTGGAAAATCCTTATTTTACTGGCCCGACCGGGCCACCAGCAAAAAAAGTTAATTTCGAGGGTTGTATATGGTTATAAATATAACAGGTAAAAGAGAAAGAAAAAAAAATAATACCAATGTCTGATTATTTATGGTTTTAAAAAAAGGGTTAACAAAATATTATGATAATGTTTGTTTATCCATGGTTGAAGAACTATGTGTAAAGGCAAATTTTGAAATAAGTGCCATTAGTTTATTTTGTATTGATAAATATTGGAATTGGTTTTCACTTATGGTCGCCATATTGTGCCTGATATTTAATAACGAATAAGTTTTTTTTTTAGGCACTTGAGATATTATTAATGTAATTAAATTTTGATTCTTGTGCATGAGAATTGATATTGAAATTTTTAATGAACCGTAGCCAATAATATATCTTGGTTTATTTGGAGAGTAAACGGCAGTATACAGAATGCATTTAAAAAAAGGTTCTTTATACAATATATGTATTTACGAAAAGAGGACAAATTAATTGTTATTTTATTTTATGTTGATCATGACAATTTAAAGGATACATGATGATTATTTAACACTGCCAATAGTAGTGATCAATTTTGCCATAAAATTGTTCCTAGTGGTTTGTTTTTATATGTTGTATTACGTAAATGTGGCTCTAGATGAGAATGAATCATTTATAATTACTGTACTCTTTACTCCGATAAGAGCTTGTAAAATGAGGACATTTTTTTTGTAAGAGGAGGAATGGTTTGTAGGGCTATATTTTATACAGTTCCAACCCCCACTCATCATTTTAACTTGCCATGCCACTCCATACCATTTCATCTACTAGTACATATTCATTAACTCATTTGCATTTCATTTCCACCCAATCACCCTCATCCTTTCAGATTGATCTCCATTCTCTCTCATATCCTTCACTGCACATCTGGTCTGCCCTTATGAATATTGATGAGGTCATTTGAATATGTGTAGATGTATACAGTTTACTATGCATCATGAATAACCATTAGCATGAATATTCAGTACTGACATTACTTGTACAGTGCATGCTGGGTGCATGCCATGAATATTTATTAGCCTTTATTCTTATGTATATTTATCACCAGCTAATTTGCATGGAATTTAGAGTGATCTTGTGTTATATTGTGTTTAAATTGAGTAGCAAGTAGCTACACATTAAATCTGGGCAGTCTGCCTGAGGAAGCCAACCAGTACACATGTCTGCAGTGTCTTGTGTAGAGTTGTTGCGAAGTAGAACCCAGCCTGAACCTAGCCAAGCTCCAGCCCCGCAGTCCCGGCCAAATACCTACCCCCACACAACTGTACTTACTGTAGTGTTGGTCCAAAATCAACAATTTTGGACAATACAAATCAGGAGGATTCACCCGGCATTGATCTTCTCGGAAGTGTTTGCTGCAATCTGAATGACTCAATGTACAATAAATACAACAACAAAAATCTCAATCCACACATGGATTTGGTGACTTTCTAAAAATAGGCACCCCTGCAAGTCAAGAGGCTTACTCTGTTGGTAGTTCAACAGATCTTCAGTAAGAATATTGCGCATAGTTCTTCATAATAGAGGCTTTTCGCAAATACTACGGAAGCGCTGAATACGGGGGAAGCAGTCCACTGTGATCGTACCCGTAGTCTGGCTACGTCGCAAACTATTTGCAGTTTCGCAGTGAAGAATACGTGGAACGTCTCCTTGCTCGAGTGAACATGAGTGCTTATTGGCTGACCCATTGAAGTACTATTCTTCAATGGGCTGACTACGCCGCTTCATACTCCCTCTACACCCGACGCTAATTCAGCCGACTACCGTAGTAGATTTCCACGGTACGGGGGGATTTTCGGACTGAGTGCGACCACCCGCTGAGATTAGCATACTAGAATCCCTCCGTAGAATTTGCGAAAAGCCACTAATGGCAAATGGGGGTGGAGGGTGGAGGGTGCAAGGTATATAGGGGGCAGTGGGTGTGAAGACTAGCTCCCGTCCATTTGAATTATTACCCCTTGATGGGGCTAGATGGAAGGATTTCACAGTGAGCCAAGAGACCATATTTGCATTTTTCTGTGTGTTGTGTGTGTGTTTTAGTACTAGTTTTGCATTCGTTATTAATGAATTAATGACTATTTAGACAAGGGTAAGAAAAGTAAGTAGTCTCAGGGTATGTTTGAGCCCCCTTTTTAATTACCGTATAGTTACATTAAAAAAAAAATATTTTAATTTATTATGTGGTTTTCAAAATAATATACATGTAATTCAATTTTTTTCTAATTATGGTTCGTGTTTCAATATGAATTACAAATTGTTTATTTCAATTGAATGTTTAGCATGTGCAATTCAGCTTGTTTGCTGCCATACGTGTTCGCAATAAAAACCATGAATAATTATTGTCTCGCCCACCAGCTGAAGGTGGAAGTAAGACTAAGCAATCCAAATGGCATCCATCCGGACCATCCCTCATTTGTCTTTTTACACTTGATTTTACTTGCAAGCTCCTTTATTGCTAAGTTAAATGCTACACTAGTTCATCCATTTGTAACCAAACTTGGTCAATAGTTGCATCAGGGGGAACATCACGCAGTAGTAGGGTCAAAGATCACTATCCAACGTCAAAGGTCATATGGGGTCAAATTTAAATTGGGGTCCTAAATCTATATATATATATCTCCAATCTCTGTGTCTCCTTCTGTGGCACTGTTGCTCTAATATCCCTATCACGCATATGTTAGTACACACTGGGATGATCATAGATCATGCGCGCAAGCGAATGCTGTAATATACCTGATCCAATAGGCGCACGCACCGCGTAGCCAGCCATAAGCGAGCACACATGCTCATATTTACACGTCCACCTACATAAATGTGCATGCACGCGCGCAATGCACATGTCATGTATTACTGTACGCGGTGCAAGAAAATTGTCAACTACAAAAGACGAGAGGACAATTTAAATTTGTTAAAATTATAATGAATTTGTTATTTTTCTGCACACTTCAGTATTCTTTGACACAAAGATATATATATCCAAATCTGTTATTCAGTGAATGTGAAATCATGTCACTTGCAAAAGTGTTTTTATTTGAATAATTCTTACAACATGTCACCAGTGTTGTGTGAGGAAGTTTGACGGCCTGTTGACTATCGGTAGATGCAATGCTGCATACTTAGCGTAGGCTATTATGTTACGGCGCGGGTGCTTAGCGTTGGTACGTACATGTAGTGTCTGACGGTAATAAGCTTAGCTAGGTGATGCGCAGGCCCTCTAGTGTATATCATGCAGAAAATGTTAAAGTTTACTTGCATGCTCTTTTATAACTTTGCAACCCTTTATACCCTTTATGCACGAAAGTCGATACAAGAGGACTTGACAAAAGAAAACGCGAGGCTGCTGAAGGCGACCCGGGACAATAAAGAGGTCAAGGCTGCGTGGACCAGGGATGGGCGAGTTATTGCCCTTGTCCCTGCCACAAACGGCAAAGAACTAAAAAAGTCGATCAACTCTCTCGAAGACTTGAACAATTAACAGTGAACTTACTAGTTACTATATTGTCTTGCCATGGTCAGATAACCATGTCTGGTTTTAAGTGTGCTATTTATGTACAGTTTGTACTTTGTTGACATGCTTTGTTTTTTGTATCTTGTATCTTATATACTTTTTTTTTTTTCATTATGCTTAATGTTACAATTTTCCTTGTTTTTCATTGCCCTTCTTTTCATTCCCCATTTCTGAGTCTATCCCAGTTTCCTTTTCCCGTTTCCCCTTTTCTCAGTACCCTACATGAATTGCTGAATATGAGTTTCTTTCACCGTATGCAGTTTTTTGTCACGTTTTCTCCTTTCTTGCATGTTTGTCTGTATTGCCAGCCACCTACTATACAATACTCTCATGTAATGTTGCACATTCAGTATCAATATGGCTCAAATGGATGATGAAATTTGTAGATTTTATGAAGACAATATGAGCAATTTATGTGACGGTTATGATATCCCTAATGTTAATTGTAATTATCATACAATTTTTTGAAACAGCATCTAAATATAATCATGCGAACAGTGGCTTAACTCTTCTTCATATGAATATGCGTAGTGTTTGTAAGAATTTTGACAAAATGTTAAGATTCATTGATAATATCAATCTAGGACGTGTAATACTTGGTGTCACTGAGACATGGTTTACAAGTGAAGCCGATAGGAGCCTTTTTTCTATTTCTGGTTTTAATCTTGCGAACAACAATAGACAAAGTAGACGTGGAGGAGGTGTTGCTTTGTATATTCCTTCCCAAGTAGAATACCAGATACATCACGATCTTGATATAATGTCAGATCATATAGAAACTATCTTTGTTGAGATTGATAACCCTGGTCAAAAGAATCATTTTATAGGAGTTGTATATAGGCCCCCAAATGGTAACTTTAATGATTTTGTAAATGAAATTCAGTCAATTTTAGACAATCCACTCTTAGTTGGAAAGTCTCTATATCTTATGGGAGACTTTAATTTGAATTTATTACTTTGTAATAACGATAATTGAATTGATGTTTTTCTAAACATGGGCCATTCTTTGAAAAGTGAAACTTTTTCGGAAAAATTGAAGTTTTATTTTTCTGTAGTTTTGTTCCATTTTTGGAATGATCCATGTGTAAAGTTTCATGAAATACATGATTTGAAGTTTAAAATGATACTTTTTTTACTCATTTGCATAAATTTACATATTTCAATATTTTTCTAATAATCATAATTCAGAAAATAGTCAAGATATCAAAAGGATAATTAGCAAGCTCATTCTTCTCACTTTCCTGTACAGGTTGATACCAACTTTGTAAAAATTCAACCTTTCATTCTTTTCTAAACCCGATATTATAAAATTCCCATTTTTCCATTCATATTGTACATGTCACACACGTGACCACCCCAAAATGTCACACACGTGACCAGACGTTGCCACATAATTAAGTACTATAAAAAACAACGGTTTGATATAATTCTCATTTATTGCTATTGTTGTACTTACAAATGTATAGTACTTCTCTGGTAATAAGATGAACATTATTGCTATTCATATTTTAAAGAATTTTCCAAATGAAATTTAGTTATGAAAAAAGCGCTCCGTGCGAAGTCACACACGTGACCCATGCCATTTGACCTCTGACATTGAGTTACGTAATCCTTATAAAATCTTTTGTGTTAAGTTTGAAAGACTACAACATATTCAAGTCACATATGAAGTAAAAATCATTATAGTCTAATACTTACTGAAATATAAGCATCCCATTTCAAAATTTGTCATGTTTTGGGTCACACACGTGACCAAGAATGGCCCACATGTTAATGTCTTTCTCATTATTGCCCCTAATCACTAAGCCAACAAGAATAACAGAAGTTTCCAGTTTTTAATTGACAATATTTTTTGTAATGTACAACCATATCCACCCTCTGGAATCATAGTATCTGACATGTCTGATCATTTTCCTGTATACTGTATGTTGTCTTCGGTGAAATTGAATTGTGAGCCTAGAGGCGGCACGTCTGTCCGTAAAGGTACTCCTGAAAATATTGCCAAATTGAGAGAGGCATTAATTGCAACTGATTGGAATGATGTTCTTTCAGACCAAAATGTTGAAAGTGCTTTTGATAATTTCTTTAATAAATTCATGTTGCTGTATGGTGAGAATGTTCCTCTGGTTGAATATAAAAAGAAGAATTATAATAAAGTTCCTCGTATGCCATGGATAACGAAATCAATATTAAGGTCAATTACTAAGAAAAATAAGTTGTATTATCAATATAAAAGGAGAAGCTCTGATTTTTTGTGGAGAAAGTATTCTAATTATAGAAATACTCTTACTTCTGTATTGCATGTTGCTAAGAAAAAATATTACTCTGCTCAATTTCAAATGACATTTAATAATATTAAGAATACATGGAAAGTAATTAGAAGTTTTTTTAAACCATCAGTAAAAACTACAAATATCAAATGTATAAATGTGAATGGTTGTTCCGTAGAAGATAGACAAATTATTGTGGACAATTTTAATGATTATTTTTGTAATGTCGGGTTGAAACTTCAGGACTCTATTCCTAGATGTCAGAAAAGCTTTATTGAGTTTATGCAAGAACCCAATATGGATAGCCTATTTTTAATGCCCACAAATGAAATAGAATTGTTTAAACTTGTGAGCTCGCTTAAAAGTAATAAGAGTCCTGGCTTTGATGGCATAAAAAATGAATTAATTAAGGATATTATACATGGAATTGTGATACCACTTGTTCATATTTTTAATTTATCTTTCTTATCTGGTATTGTACCAGGACAAATGAAAATTGCTAAGGTAGTGCCAATATTTAAAAAGGGTGATCCTCAAACATTAAGTAATTATAGACCCATTTCATTATTGACATCCTTTTCAAAGCTTTTAGAAAAGCTTATATATGATAGAACAGTGATATTTTTAAATAAGACTAAAATATTTTCAAAATTCCAGTTTGGCTTTCGTGAAAAGCACACCACTATACATGCAATTTTACACTTTGTTGATAAAGTAGCTCAAGCACTAGATGATCACCTTCATACAATTGGTATTTTTTTGGATTTCTCTAAGGCGTTTGATACGGTTGATCATGAAATTTTAATAAGTAAATTGTCATATTATGGAGTGAGGGGCATCGCTCTTAGCTGGTTCAGGAGCTATTTAACAGGCAGAAAACAATATGTATCATTAAATGGAATTGACTCAAGTCATCAAACTATATCTTGTGGGGTCCCCTTCTTTTTTTATTATATATTAATGATTTTTATCTTTCATCTGATGTACTATCTTTCATATTTTTTGCAGATGATTCAAGTGTATTTTTTTCTCATAAAAACCCTGAAGTTTTATTAGATACAGTTAATATTGAATTAAAGAAAGTTATTTTGTGGATTCATGCAAATAAGTTGTCCTTGAACCTTCAAAAGACAAACTATATGTTTTTTAGTAACTCCCTAAAGGATGTACCTGGAAATGTACTTTTTGATGATGTTAATGTTGTGAGAGTAACTTCCACCAAGTTTCTTGGGCTACATATTGATTAGAAGCTGTCTTGGGCATCTCATTGTACTAATATTTGTAAAGTTGTGTCTAGAAATACTGGTGTAATTTATAAATTAAGTTCCTTTGTCTCGCAAGAAATCTTGCTTATTTTGTATTCTACTTTAATTTTGCCTTATCTCAATTATGGAGTGCTGGCATGGGGGAAGTCATTGAAAACACAATTAGATAAGATTTTTGTTGCCCAAAAAAGGGTGGTTAGAGTTGTTTTTAATGCGAGTTATCGTGCTCATACTAATGTTTTGTTCTACAGTAATAAGCTATTGAAGGTTGAAGACATTTACTTTATACAGTTAGGCGCAATTATGTATGGTTTTGAAAATGGTACTCTCCCAAATGCGTTAGTACAAATATTTCGAAAGAACAATCAAATTCATAGCTATAATACAAGGCAGGCAACTGCACTTCATATTCCACGTGTAAGAACTGCTTTTGCTCTGAAGACGCTGGCTTGTACTGGTCCCAAGTTTTGGAACTCACTTCCTATCGATGTAACTAGATCTGTCAGAGTCTTTGTTTTTAAACGCAAATTGAAATTACATTTATTGAGTAACTATGTCGAGATTAACGTTAAAATTATATCACCAGAAATGATATTAAGTAATAATTTATTAATTGTTATTGATAACGTGCATTATCTTTTTGTTTTTGTTATGTTTGTTTATTCAATATAAATGTCAGCATTTCACATTCTCTCTCTGTCTCTCCCCCCCCCCCCCCCCCCCTCCTCTCTTCTATTTTTCTTTTTCTTAAAACCAAATACCATTTCCCCCTATATAACTTTCTTCTTTCTCTGTTTTTCTCTGTTTGTTGTTTTTCTCGTTCCAGTTTGCTATTTTCCTCTCCATCCTTTTGTATATGTTTTCATCCTCTCATTTTCAAATTTCAAGCTATCCCTTTTGTAAATATTTCCCCCATATTTAATCATTTGTAGTTTTGATAACTTTGAAACATTTTAAAAAGTGAAATATTGATGTATTATGTTATATGGGGACCTTGCTCTTACAAGCCCAGCTTCTCTAAGGTCTCCACTTTCTTTCATTTGGATTGTATATCGACTTAATATTGCACTTAAATTGTTTTTCTTATGCTGTTTTGTTCTATTATTATATGTAAAAATGTTGTGAAAGAAATAAATAAAATGAACCTGAAATGAACCTGAACCTGTAAACAAACTTGGTCATTCAACAGATGTTGTTGTAGAGTCAAAGGTGACTGGCAAATATTTGGTAAAACCAAGGAGGTATTCTTATACCTCGGTAACACTAAGTTTGCAACAGTCTGTACCCACTTACAATGTAGTTTTAATACATGAGTACCCCCAACAAATTATAATCATGATAATAATAATAATAATACAAATACAAATATGAAAAAATAAATAATACAAATTAAAAAATGAAATATACAGTGGCAGTTAGTTTACCCATTGCCTAGATGGGAACCTTGTTGTGGACTAGATAGGGAATAGTTTAAGATTGTTCTTGCCCGAAAAGGCCACTAAAATTCATTGTAATCTTGTTTACTAGCCCAACATGTATTTTAACCCCTTGGCTACGGGAACCGGTTGGGTTGTGTACAAAGTCTATGGGGATTTCAGAAACTCGTAAGGAGCGGGTTAACTACATGTATTATAGCCCCGGACCATTCGGCAAATGCTCCCTGTGTAATATGTTATTGATTTGTCTGAAATTTACCAGTTATAGCCAGCAGGTGGTATTTCCGGAATAAACTCACCAGGTGGTACATGTATTTCACAATGCTTCTTTTTATTCTTTGTATACTGGCTGACTACTTCCTGAAAAAAGGACCATGTAGAGTGATTTATCAAGACTTTAATAGTCTTTAACCAATTCTGGACTAATCCAGGCAATATACGGCCTGTGATCTATGGAGAATGCATGACGGCTCATAATTATACTAGTATCAATCTCGAATAGCTTCTAATTCTAAAGCTTCTTTTGAAAATCACCTTTTGTGTTTTCATTTCGTATGTCATGGATTTCAGAGGGGTTTCCCCTTTAATAACCCCGATCTTGTTATTTAAAGGGATCTAGTAACATTGTCCAAATCCACAAAACTTCATTAGAAATCTAGTGGTTCTCGCGTACCTTGTTGTATTTGTATTACCAATTGGAGCATGGAACAGGTTTTGTTTTCTTTTCGAATTTCACTTTCATTAGAAAGATATGTACGATTGAAGTGTTCGGATTTATAACTATCCACTGGATAGTCATAACTGTGTACAAAGTCAGTGCAATGAGTTAGCAAATATCGCTTTGCATTTATGCTCATTTCTCGGCCATAACATCCATTTTACGTGAAATTTTCACACAATACTCAGAGGGCATATCAGATCACAAAACTGTACATTTACCAACCATTTATCACTTTTTACACAATGTCAACAAAGTTACTAGATCCCTTTAAAGGTATCTAGATAGTAACTGTGTTGACTTTGCACAAACTGACAAATGCTTGAAAATGTATATTGCTGTGATTTGATGTATTACTACCGAGTGATGTGTGAAGATCGATTCCATGGTAAATTAATGTAATACGACCGAGTAATGAGCGAATATATACATTATGCAAAGTGATATTTGCAAACTCTTTGCACTAACTTTGTACACAGTTGAAATTCTCCCATG
>JBAMJV010012318.1:0-32962 GCA_037951105.1 Echinarachnius parma | reverse complement strand
CTGGATAATATAATTTTGCACAAAGTTAATGCAATGAGTTAGCGAATATCACTTTGCATTTTCGCTCATTACTCGGTCATATTATGACATTCATTTACCATGGAACATTCACATATCTCTCAATGGACATATTCAGATTACAGAAATACACAATATTGATCAACCATTTGCCAGTTATTGCACATGTCAACACGGTTACTATACCCTTTAAGCTTGAGCGTTGAATTTTCAAAATAAAATAAATAATTTAATTGATCAATATTGATGGTTTACTAAAATGGTTCTTGTTGGTTTATTTATTTATCTTCGTAACAGTTATTACTAGGAAAGATGAACGATTTTTATTTGTCACGCGTGTCGCGATATCGATATCATCGTTACTTCTTCTTCTTCTTCTGGTGGTTCTGCTCAGGAGCAGGTCCTTAAGACCATCACACCTCTCTTCCCATGGCTCTTCTTTTAACGTTTTCATATAGGCCATTCTTAACAGAGTCCAACATCATGATGCGTTTCCTTCCTCCTGATCTCTTCCCTCTTATTACTCTTCCTTCTAGCATTAGCTAGTACCTGACAGGGGCGTCGACCACGGGGGAGGGGGGGGGGGATGGGGGGATATATCCCCCAATATTTCAGGTGGGGGGATGGCCTGTATTATCACCCCCCCCCCCCCCCAATATTTCGGGTTCAAAAATATATAATAACATTAAAATTAAGGAGCATTGCCCCCTCTCATGAATGGAAGTTGTGATTATAGTCTTCTTTAAACCACTTTTTGATATTGCTAAACTGCCCAAATCCAAAATCTTCCGGGGCTGTGCCCCTGGAAACCCCACTACCAGCCCTGTACAAATTAAATAGTTTTATTCAGGACTTCTCTCTTGGCAAACTGTCAGGCGATCCTGACCCACTGTGCGTTTGCGCTTCGCTCACTAAAATTGAGCTAACTATTCAATAGTTAACTGTATTTCTGGATATTACAAAGCCCAAAGCTTCCGGGGGCTCCGCCCCCTGGACCCCCAATAAGCTTTCCAATGTGAGTATACCTTGACTTATTCTATTCAGGGTTCCATCAGGATGATTGCAATCGATAGTATTTTTATCTATCCGGCTAAAATTCATCCATACTTGGACAGTGCCCTCATCATAACAGGATGCTTGCAATGTGCACTTAATAATCTTCCAATCTCTAAACAGCTAATTCAAAAGCCAATTAACTAAAGAATAGTTTACTCTATATTTACATATAGACAACATCTTTATATCTGGATATAACAAATCCCAAAGCTGGACCCCCAATAAGCTTCCCAATGTGGGTCCCATGACTGATGCTATTCAGGGTTCCATCAGAATGCTTGCAATATATGTTTTTATCAGGCTAAAGTTCATATTGGACAAAGCCCAGCTCATAACATGATGCTTGCAATGTGCACTTAATAATCTTCCAATTTCTAAACAGCTGAATTCAAAAGCTTTGCCCGCCCCCCCCCCCCCCCCCACCCACCCCCCCCCCCCCCCCCCCCCCACCCCCCCCCAGCCATAAAAACCCGGGCACGCTGCTGGGTTGTCGCTTCGCTCCCTCGCCAGAGATGGTCAAAATGACGAATCATCCCCCCAATGGCGAGAAGAAATCGACGTCCCTTGAGTACCAGTCTGAGCAAACTATTGTGTCTAATGCTGTGTGCCACCCATTTCCTCTTTCTGTTCTGGATAATTCCAATCAGTTTCCGCTCTTCTCCAACTCTCTCACCATCGTTACATTGATATTAAAATCACCCGTTAGACATGGGAAATATTATATTCATTTGTCACTGGATCGAATATACCTGTATAATCATGCTCATGTATTGCTTAGTTTTAAACGTGCAAGATATATGCATGTAAGGAAATTATATTTTGTTATTTGTATATCAAACACACACACACAAAAATGCAAGTGCTAAAAAAAAAAATACAAATTTGAACTACAAAATGTAGTTGCGGAGGAAGAATCGTTAAAATTGAATGAGCAAAACAAGATTCGTTGTTGCTTTATTCTTTGAATTAGATCTTCACTCAGTTTCCTTTACCAGCAAATATATTTGGAAGCGCCCTCAAATCAAAAGTATCCCAAAGTAAGTATCCCAACCGTAAAAGAACACTATGTGCCACAATGTG
The DNA here is from genome assembly GCA_037951105.1 of Echinarachnius parma. Classification (NCBI taxonomy): domain Eukaryota; kingdom Metazoa; phylum Echinodermata; class Echinoidea; order Clypeasteroida; family Echinarachniidae; genus Echinarachnius; species Echinarachnius parma. Next base: position 30,808 of record JBAMJV010012318.1, on the reverse strand, counting down.
AACACGCTGTGAACACACTGTGAAATTGCTGGGATACACAGTGTACGTGAGCACACTATTTTACACACTGTGGAGGCAGGAAATTTCACAGTGCGGCGAAAGTGTGCTTACAGTGTTTAACACTGTGGTCCACACTTAAAATTTATAAACTCAGTGCGATTTATTTATTTCATTTTTTCCGATTTATTTAAACAGGGCAGCCCTTTCAGTATCGAGTACTGCTCTACCAAGGGGCCCGATCACACTGTGTTCACACAATGTTCACACTGTGTTCTTTCCGGTAGGGATCGTTATAGCCCAGGTGTCTTTTCCAACAAAAATAGACAATATAACACAAACATAACAATTATTTAAGGTTGATGAATTCATTTGTATGCTTTCGATCTTTGTGGGTGTGTTTATTGATCTGCATTAAGTGCTATTTCTAGATATCACCATCTGCTGGAATTACTCTCATACGTGTCGATCGCTACGCTATTATTGTGATGCATTGACGGATATTGAAATCACCAAATCGATTGATGTATTTTCTAATTAATATGTTTGCCACGATGGAGGATGAGGATCAAACAATTAATAGTGCTTCCCCCACCTCCAAACAAACTTTGCAAAACAGATATAAATTAAAGTTGGCAATTGACTTTTATCTTCAAGCTACATCAAATAGACATCATACAGGGTATATACAAAACCTTTGTATCAAATTTCGAGGTCTGGTAGTGCAAGAATAATTATAGTTCGCACCAAGGTCTTCGAAGCTAAAATATTTCACGAAATTTCCGATTATTAGTTTATTCCTTGGATTGTGTCTTTTTAAGGGGATCACACTATGAGTGTTTTGAACAAAATTGTGACCTAAATTGAGTAGCTGTTGTTGTTGTCGTTATTGTTTTACGGGATCTAGTAACATTATCAACATTCTCAAAACATGAAACTTTAGCCACTGTTCTCACTTATCTCGTTATATTCGTAGTACCAGTAGACATGGTAGAAACATGAAACACCTTTCAATTTTCCTTCCTCTTTCTTTCTCTTTCCTTTCTCTTCCGTTATGAAGATAAGTATGATTATATGTTCAGATGTATAAACATTTAGTGCATAATTATAACTGTGTACAAAGTCAGTGCAATGAGTTAGTGGATTGCATTGTTTTTTCGTTACTTGGTCACAATTGACTGTAAGTCAGAAACTTTGCGGGAGGGGGGGGGGGGGGGGGTGATACGTCACTTCAACCATCATTAGCGACCAAGCGAAGCAACCAATTGGGCCATGTTGCAGAAAGAGCTGCAATCGATTGTAAGTTACAATTTGCTGTCAGATCTTGTTCTAAATGCGCGAATCTGATTGGTTGAAACGCTCAAAGTTTCTGACTTACAATCAATTGTAACTTACAACTGACCAATCGTCCCCTCTCACATGGTGCAACCGCAAACCACGCGTATTATATACACCACCATGGAAACCGATACTTACAAGCAACATTTACAATGAATTGTATTTCTTTCTGCAACGGGGCCTTGGTGAGCACTTTAGCAAGAACCCTCAAGGGCCTGTCACATTTACGGTGGTGGACGTAGTTGAACGGGGGTGGAACGTAGTGGAGGCTAACGTAGTTGAACGTAGTTGAACGTACCGGCATCCGTACCGTACCGTACAAACAACTAAGTAAAAAGTCTGTTATTATTTTAAAAAGAGCCGTTAAACCACAAAAGCGCCATTTTTTTATTTAAACAATTGTGCATGTGATGTTTTGTTAAAAAGGTAAATACAAAGAGAGATCATCAACTATTATTTAAAAACCGCTTTTGTAAATCTTTGAAAAAGTGTAAGCATTTAATTTGGTTTCTTCTTCAATCATCGAATAAATGTGGGATTCCACAGTTATTCCGAGCGGACATATTTATTGATATTACAGCTGTTTCTGAACCGATTTTGATCAAATAAAGTTTATTCTATCATTAACACACACACATTCACACACACACACAAACTAATACATAAACAAACACACACAAACACACACACGCATGCACACACACACGCACACACACTCTTTTTTTTAATGATTTTTATTTCTCCAAATTATATACATTTACAATTCATAAATAAGGAATAGAACACTGACATCTTACATAGAAAGTACAAACAAAAATAAACATGGAGATTATAGCAAAAGATTAAAAAAAAGTTAAACATGCTAATTCCCCCACCCCCCTGCACACTCACCCTCATAATCACATAAGAAAATTAGCCTTCCTCCCACTGAACTTAAGCAATGATACAAAAATAACTTCCATCCCAAATTTCTTTCTCCATAATTATAATAGTCGTTTCACCCACATTATCCGCTGCGTTCTAACAAATAATAATTTTTACTCCATCATAATTATAATTTTGATACATAATTTGTCTTTGTATACGATCACACACACACACACACATCCCCACACACACATACACACACGCAAACCCAAACACACACTCACAAACAAACACACACACACATACAAATGCGCACACGTACACCGTCTTGCATGTCTATACTAATTTGGGGAAGGTATGGGAGGGGGTTTACCCCATCCCACGTGGAGAAATATTTTCAATTGGTGTTTAAAATATCACTTTAGAAGTATGGTTATTACTGTTATTATTATTATTTCCATTATTATTGTTATTATTCATTTTATAAAGAATTAAAGGGGTAGCGTGTTGTTTAGCTTATGGTAAGAGAATAATAAAATAGGGTTAGATTTTTTCAAAATGTCCCTTTAGTATGAAGATAATTATCATTGATAAAACTAGGGTCAAAAGCGTTGCCCAACGGTTTTGGTAAAAAGTGCAATTGCCGTTGCCGTAGCCGTAGCCCGGCCGGCCACGCGATCACGGATTCGGGCCGACGGAGTGGCCGAAACCTTCCCGATTACCCAGGGAGCAAAGGGGGTTTTTCATACATGGAATGTTATAAAAGGTTTGGGCCCAGAATTGTCTTCTAGGACCTTGTAGAAGCACAACCTAGGTGGACAACCTCGCGAACTAGCTACTGGAAGGCCAGAAAACACATATTAAGGATTTTACCCCTAATGTACGTTAAAAGCGCCTTAAATCCTTAGGGTTCATGAACATCCTACTCTGGTATTTTCACGATTACACCCAAACGCATGCTGCTATCATCGAATTGCTTCGAATATGTCTTTCATAGATAGTTTTACATCGTTTGATACCAAATTTGGCCATTTTACTTCTATTATTTTTTGTCACGTGCCTTTTATATGTCACGTGTCAGATATAGAATGTAAAATTTCACATACGCCTATTGACAAAAATATGTGGAAATGATGCAGATTATAGAATGAAACAAATATATTTTGCTGTTAAACCCTATACATGTTCGTTAAACCCTATACATGTTCGATGAAATTTAGCAAGATGGAAAAAAAAGGTAATTAGCAAAACAAAGGATAACACAATACAAAATAAAATAATTTGAAACAAAGAAATACATAAGAATAATGACATGAAATAATTATAATGATAAAATGGATGTTATGATTTAGCGAACATATTAATGTATGACGATCGCGGTGCGTCGTTATGTTTATCTCCAGTCATTGGATACATACTGCAATCAATCCAGCACACAAGAGTGCACATTTCTAACTCATATGGGAGTCTTCCAGCCTGACACAGTATATGAATACAGTGCTAATCAAGGGCGTCGATTTCTTCTCGCCATTGTGGGGGGGGGGGGGATGATTCGTCATTTTGACCATCTCTGGCGAGGGAGCGAAGCGACAATCCAGCAGCGTGCCCGGGTGTTATGGCTCGGGGGGGGAGTCAGCTATTTAGAAATTGGAAGATTATTAGGTGCACACTGCAAGCATCATGTTATGAGCTAGGCTTTTTCCAATATGAACTTACGCCTGATAGATACATATATTGCAAGCATTCTGATGGAACCCTGAATAGCATCATTCATGGGATACCCACATTGGGAAGCTTATTGGGGGTCCGGGGGGCGGAGCCCCCGGAAACTTTGGGATTTGTAATATCCAGATCTTCTTCTTTCGTATCCTACATCTACACTAATCTAGAATATTAAATATTTGGCCATGACTTTGCACATCGCAGGGCTGTCTCATTTGCAGCCACCAGATCTCCTTGACTACACTGTTCATCAAGGTTAGGACATTGAAGGAGGTGTTGCATGGTTTGTGATGTGCCACAGTCGCAGTTAGTGTTGTCATCATCTGTACATCCCCACTTTTTCATGATGACTTTGCATCGACCCATCCCTGTGCGAAGTCGGTTGAGGGACTTCCATGTCTTCCAGTCTTGCTTGTGTCCTGGGGGTAAGTGCTCCTTAGTAGGGAGAGGTAGCTTGTCATGGTGGCGGTTACTGCTGCGCCTCTCCTCCCAAAGCCTACGTCTGGCCACCTGTGAGGATTCGGTCAGCGGTTGGACAGAGTGTAGAAAGCTTTTCCTTGATTTGAGCCGTTTCTGGGATGGTTGGATGTCATAACATGGATGGCGGCTATCCTGACTTTGTCTGAGACGCTCCACGCTACTGGCTGCTGACCGGCGTATATCGGGTGGAGCAATGCCGGACAGGACATACAGGCTGCTTACATTTGTCGGCTTTAGACAACCAGAGATTGCTCTGCAGCTATCGTTGAGAATTGGGTCAAGTTTCTTCGAGTGCGAGGATCTTTCCCAGACTGGGCACGCATACCCCGCAGCAGAATAACAAAGTGCAACAGCTGTTGCCCGTAGTGTAGATGCACTGGCACTCCAAGAGGAGTTTGTCAGTTTCCGGAGGAGGTTGTTCCTGGTCCTCACTTTTCCCCTCACCTTTCCGATATGCTGCTTGAATGAAAGTGTCCGATCCAGGGTAACGCCAAGGTACACTGGATGATCGCAGTGGTCAAGGGGGGTACCATTCCATGTGAGTGATAGTTTCTTCCCAGCCTCGCGGTTGCGTAGATGAAATAAGCAGACCTGGGTCTTGGTAGGGTTTGCTTTCAGCTGGTTTTCTCTGTAGTATACTGGCAGGTTGTCTAGGGCTGATGTTAATGTGCTCTCTATCTCATTGGTATCGCTGTTCTGAGTGGCAATGCCGAGATCGTCATCATAGATGAAGCTCCTTGTGCCTGGAGAGACAGGTTGGTCATTCGTGTAGATGTTGAACAGGACTGGGGCGAAGCACTGCCCTGTGGGAGTCCATTCTTCTGTATCCTCCACCTGCAGCGCTTTCCGTTCAGCTCCACAAAGAAACGTCTGTTTCCTAGTAGCAGTTGGATGAGTTTGGTCAGATGAATGTCACTTGTCATCCTGTACAGCTTATTGAGGAGTAATCGACGGTTCACTGTGTCATAGGCAGCCGTAAGGTCTACAATATCCAGATAATTTATAAAGATGTTGTCTATATGTATTATAGAGTTAACTATTTTTTAGTTAATTGGCTTTTGAATTAGCTGTTTAGAGATTGTAAGATTATTAAGTGCACATTGCAAGTATCCTGGTATGATGAGGGCACTGTCCAAGTATGGATGAACTCCCTTTAGCCTGATAGATAAATACTGTCGATTGCAATCATCCTGATGGAACCCTACATAGAATAAGTCAAGGGAAAGCTGAATGGGGGTCCAGGGGGCGAAGCGCTACTGACTTTGCCGCTTCATTTACTTCCCCTTATCTTTCCCTACAGGCTACACCTACAAAATATTTACACTCATTGCTGACGTCTTCTGTATTAGTTCCATGTTAATATTGGCAAAATACGTAACACTAATACAAACAAGTATATCAGTGCATTGTTGTCAGATACATCATTAAACTGTTATTAGTAAGTAAATCCCTATATTATTATATTAAATGGTTCATATTGTATTATATTCTGTATTTAGGTAGATTGTATACCTGTACTCTATAATCAATATATACAAATGTATATGTCCTCATTGTACAATATGTACATTTCATTATAAAAACCTATTTTACGATTTTTACCTCTATTATAATGATTTAGTAAAATCAGATACCAACAATACACTATAATGAACTCATAGTCTTATGTATTTTATTGTTTTCACTTGTTTATGTTTTTGTTATTATTCTATTGTTTTCGTTTATCATTTCAAAAACTTAAACAAATTAAATTGAATGCCATTTGAAGAACTTCAAATACAAATTGTGTAACGTTTTAAATATCTTGAGCATTTTAATGCGTTTTTGTATATAACTGAACGTGCAATTTCAAGTCGTTTGTATAACACGTGACTTAAAATGACACGTGACACATTAACCAAAGAAATTATGCAGTCAAATTTGGTATCAAAATATGCACACGACTCTACAGAATACAAATCTGAAGCGATGTGATGATATCATAATGCTTTGGGGTGTAATTTTGTAAATAGCACAGACAAACCTTCATGAACCCTAAGGATTTAATGCGCTATTAACGTACATTATGGGTTAAATCGTTTGTACGCGTTTTGTGAACTTCCAGTAGCTAGATCGCGAGGTTGTCCACCTAGGTTGTGATCCTAGATGGTCCTAGAAGACATTTCTGGTGAACAACCTTTTATAACATTCCATGTATGATATCCTAAAAAATGGGGTGTTTGCTCCCTGGGTAGATAGACAGGGCAGCGCAACGAGTCGATGTACCCGACTGCTGAGCCGAGCGCGCGCAAATTATGTACCGTCTGTATACACGGGTGCGGATATCGTCAAACGGACGAGTATTACTGCGACAAATCTACGGCAGGCCATCAGTATTCGGTGATAAAATATGAACTCGATATTCGTTTTTTTCACAGTGTTCGTTTTCTTTCAAACTTTCACAAATCTTTCAATTGTATTTTACAATGATATTGATTATAGGACTGAAGTCTCAAATGTCACTTTGTGCAATATCTGACACTTTACAGGGATCACTGTAATACACATTTGTTCTAAATGAAACTCATTGTACTCTCATTATGTTACTTAATATTTTTGTTTAATCTAATCCCAATATCACAGACGTTTACAGACTGACCAAGTATTCACACTAATACATTAGGCTGCAATTAGGGTGCAAAACGCTGCTACAATAGCAGAACCCTTAAGGGTGCAATTCTGCGCCCCAAAATGGGGTATTTGCACCCCAAGGGTTCATTATTTTGTGCACCCCAGGGTGCAGACCCTACTTTTGTGTGCAACATTAAAAGCACACTAAAAGATGCTATTATTGTAGCAGCGTTTTGCACCCTTTTGAACCTTCATTTCTGTGTATGTTATTAATGTGACCTGTCCCGACAAAACCCTAAGAAAGACGCAATATATATATTTTCTGTTTTCTATTCAAATTCTCCAAATCTCAGCCTTCCGTTGACATGGTTGATATACCGTATGACGCATTGTACTTCGGTGATAAGAACCTTATTTAAAAAAGGGTAAGAAATTCAGCAATGACATTATATTCAGTGAATCGCGAAAGAAAACGTTTTCTTTTCTCCGCTTTACATTCGACAAATGTATAAGGGTTGCATGGCAACAGATCACATATAATATTCATAATTCTACTGAGGCGTGATCAACAATTAACAATAATTATATAATAACATAATATAATAACAGTAATATAACAATGAGCAATAATACAATCACGTTAATAAAATACTATTCCTTTCTTTTTGCCACTGAAGAAGATTCTGCTAGGATCGAACATTAAGGCCCTATATTGACCCTCAAAAAATACTATTCGGTAAAATGTTTACTTCTTCCGATTACTACACGAAAGTAAAGCCTAAAACTCGTGAGTCTAATAACTCAAAGCTTTACGTGTTACGTTTAAACATATATTTGTGAATAAGTTAAGTTAATGTAAAATAGTGTTTGCCGCATTGAAACAGAAATAACGTTTAAACAGAAATACATATGCATTGTATTTACATTATGAACAAATGAATGCTATAATATTGTATATAATCTTACAATTAGTCAATATCAGAAATACTATGTTACAATCACAATTGGAAAAACAAAATGAATAACTATAACACAACCACGAATGTTTGATCTCTTCTGCAGCAATTTACACATGCAGGTGGTGTTCAAAACACAATAAATGTCATTAAGATAAATATGTATTTCATAATTATAATACTCATAAAATTAAAACGTCCACATTTTGAAATGTCAAGTTATACATGTAGTAGAATACTATACATGTACAGTAATAGTATTATATCTTAAAGGAGTAGTACAGTTTTGGTAAGGCTGAAGTTTAGTAACCAAAACCTGCACAGTAACATTACAAACTAATAGTTATAACTCCACCATGCTCGAAAGGTATTTTTTTAATGATTTTTATTTCTCCAAATTATATACATTTACAATTCATAAATAAGGAATAGAACACTGACATCTTACATAGAAAGTACAAACAAAAATAAACATGGAGATTATAGCAAAAGATTAAAAAAAAGTTAAACATGCTAATTCCCCCACCCCCCTGCACACTCACCCTCATAATCACATAAGAAAATTAGCCTTCCTCCCACTGAACTTAAGCAATGATACAAAAATAACTTCCATCCCAAATTTCTTTCTCCATAATTATACCATTGAACACGCGAGCAATCCTCGCGCCATTGTTACTGTGCACTCGGCCGTGTGCCGAGAGAATGGGCATGGTTGTTTGATGGTAATACGGGCAGAAAGTGCAATTTAACTGGCACTGACTTGGTAAAAATTGACAAAAATGGGCACCTGACATGGTGTCACTCACAGCGCCCTAAAACAAAAACTACACTACCAAAATTACTGTTCTTCGTATCGTTTCTCATTGGAAAAGACACCATATCCGATGGACATAATCAATTTGGTACTTTATTTTGGGAAGTGCCCCGTTCCGTTTTTTTTTTTTTGGGGGGGGGGGGGCACCCTGTATAGGGGAACATGATTAATATAACAAATACAATATATTAAACAGAACATGGGACATATTTTCATTTTTTAGAAAACGCAATTATATCAAATTATTATGAGATAAAAACATGTTTTTGATGAATTACTCAAACGTTGATGTGACTAGAACACAGTGTTAATAGAAAGAAAAAAAATCAAAACGTTGATCATTATATACATCCTTCAAACATGACCAACGCGTTTATAAAAGTGATCTACAGTATAGTAACACTATCAGTATCCACAAATCTTACTTAGAACGCAGCTAGGTGCGATACTTGCGTACATAAGTTGTATTCGCATTACCAATAGAAGCAGGGGTCATTTTTCTGTTTACCGAATTTCTATTTCGTTATAAAAGATATGTATAATTGATGTGTTCAGTTTTTCTACAATTACTCGGTTATATGACATTCGTTTACAATCATATGGACATTTCACACTTTATAGTCTACCAACATTCACATTTTCAACACTTCGAAAGGTTTTGCACATTATTAATAAAGTTACTAGATCCGATTAAGAAATTGCGTATCATTATAGTATTAGTATAAGTACAAGTGATACTGTTATTACTCTGTATGTATGTATTCCATGTATGATAAAATTCCATTGATTTTTCATACAAAATCAGCCATCTACTACAGATATACAGTTTATAGAGCTAAATCAAATTCGTAAATTTTCGAGAAAACGCGTTCAAATTTGTACGCATAAATAAAGAACAATGCCCAATCCTTCGTTAATTTCTGTATAACAACATTCGTGGCTTATTATCGTACATAACGTATTTTCTATTAATTGGATTAAGCTCTACATGTTATAAATAATTATTCGTATTGTTACAATGAACATCAAAATAAACTTGATATTTAAAGGGATCTAGTAACATTGTCTGATTTATAATTATTCAATGCGGAAAGTCAGTGCAATGAGTGAGCAAATATCAGTTTTCATTTCCGCTCATTACTTGACCATACCAATATTCATTTAATGTGAAATAATCACACATTTCTCAGTGGACAAATCAAATCCAAACAATGCACATTGTATTAACTATTCATCACTTCTTTTTTTTTTACAATAGTCAACAAACTTACTACCTCCTTTAACATCGTTTTGTGATGAGATTCTGGACAATTCAATAATTGTCCACATTAAATGTTAACTTTTGTTTATTTTATGTCTAAACATTCAAGAATATGTTTCAATGACATGATGATTTGATTTAATTTCAAAGTGATGCATTGCGCGTTGGGTTGGGTTGGGAAGTCAACAAATAATAAGGTAAGGCATAATTATACGTGTAATATTATGTTCATAAATGAGCCGCGATGTGCCATTGTACAATGGCACTTGATGTTTATAGAGACATGGCCATTATATAGTTTATAATATATATAAGTATATGCATGTACACGTGCCCCTGCAATAGTCAACATAAAATATTACACACAAGAGAAATATAACAAGACAGAGCTTCCCCTTTGAAGGGCAATGAAACTATGTATATATTTCGGTTATTATTATCGTTTAGAGGGTGAACAGACATTTGCTTTGATACATAACTTGGCAATTTTGGCCTCCTGGATCCCATGAAATCCTTACCTGAACATACCCACATTTTACTAATTCTTACGGCGGCAAAAGATGATGGGAGCGGCCATGTTCTTGTAATTACCCGACATGCTTTGCAAACTCTGACGTATGTGCTTAGGGCCGAACAAAAAGCTTTTCACTGATTTCAAAGCATCTACAAGTATTCAGACAATGGTTTGAATTGGTGCTATTGAAATGCATTAGTGCATATCATTGACCGTAGTCCGCACAAACCTAATAATGGCGGCCTCCAGTGTTCGCGTGAATAGTGGTATACCCAATATAGTTTTCACATATTTCTTCCAAAGCAGAAATCTGAGTCGGAGTAATGTTACATATAGTAAACAGGCATATTACGATGTGTAAAGTAGGATAAGCTCTATTCTTGAGTTGCATTGCCCTTTAAATTTGAAACTCTATTTTTGCGTTCTTTTGGTCTAAAAGTGATGCCTTTGTTCTCTTCCATACAGTCGGGTATTAGTTCCTTTGAAATAGTATGGCTGCATATCTACACACAGTGTACATGTGCGGGTACATCAAGTCTAGGGAGAAATCTCGTAGTACTGGCAACCAGGACCCTGGCTGAAATAACTGGCCCCGGTCTCCACTCGGGTTTGGTTGTTCAGCTGACAGTCGCCATTCCTAAAGTTGAACGACTTGCAAGCAGCCTCCTGCATGCACTCCGCGGCGCAGTGAACCCTGTCTTTGACCAGCATGCTTCTGATCATGTGGTGCAAGAGACACCGACCAATCAGCGGTTCTCCGTTGGCGTCCCTAGCGACGGAGAAGAAGCCCGACTTTTTCTGTGGACTATTAGTGTTCGGCGCTTGCGTGGTCGGTGCTTGCGTTGTTGGAACTGGTGTGGTCGTAGGCGGGGCCTGTGTGGTTGGGGCTGCCGTGGTTGGCAATGGTGGAACTAACACAAAACGTATTGAATAATGCAAAATCAATATCAATTATGTATACAATTTTAAGGTTTTCAATTATACACTAATGTGGTTTATTTTTAAAATGAATTAGTTGTTTATCACATAATGCGAAACTAATTCATAAACAGAGGTGCATCGCAGCGGTTGCTGTAAAATGCAAATTCAGTTACAATATTTAAATTAAATTAATATAATGAAGCACATATTTGTTGTATCAAAACTATTGAAACTATTGAAAAACAGTGGTGAACCTGATTCGATAGTGATATTAAAATTCGAACATCGCACAGATGTGGAGGGGAAAATATGTATACCTTTAAAATGAATGTGGCTATTTTTCAGAATAAGGAACCTGTGGAAGGTATATATAAGGTTCGGATTTGACCACATAAGCCTCTTTTTATACTATTTTTTTTTATTATTTATACTATTATAAATGTGCAACATGGAAATGATTGTATATTTGTTTTTTATATCCTTCATTAATGAAATCCTGTTCAGTGATTGGTCTACATAGCGTCATGTGACCAACCACAGCATTGCTATGATGATGTTGAAAACAAAATGCCCATGGAGAAAATGTGCTATACCGTAACGTCATTCATGGCATAGTGCACTATACAATGTAAATTACGTCATAGTCATGCGATCGATCAATGGTTTCCATCGATATCAACACGATATACACAATATCAACGCGATATATCGGATCGGTATTGCTCCCATACTTTAATGATTGCTCCTCATAGCTTTGTGTATAAACGGATCGTTGGCGCTGCAATATTGTAAACAAATAACCACAATGAAGCGTAAATTGATAATGTATCATTTTTAAACACAATTTCCGGCACAAGCTTTAACATAATACCAATTATCAACATTATGTTTAGAATTATGGCTTTCAAGCTATTAAAGTCCGGTTTCGTTTATTTTGACTCACACTGTATTATATGTGCAATCACTATCGGTTTATCAGTATATCAATGTTATAAAGTTAATCTGAGTTTACTATAGGTTTTCCCGGCCAATTTCGTACTTCTATCGATCGAAATCATTTTAGGGGCATTCAAATTCCCGCGTATCGTGTTTGCAGACGAATTCGGTCATTCAATTTCACAACTGCAACATCCAAATTAATCTATTGGCACCCATTTATTTAATTAGAGCAATCCAAATCATGGAACATGCAACCAATTTCGTTTTGGGGCACGTGTATTCATGTTTCATGCATTCAAATGAATGATTCGTCAGTTGAGCTTTTTTTTTGCATTCAATTTCGCAAACAAGTTCACACTTCGTGCAAACAGTTTCATTATGTAGCGTTCAGCCACACTTACTCACACAACCATACATGAAAACAACAAAAACAAACATGCCAACATACGTAACTATGTACAATACCATACCTACATGCATGCACACACACCCATATTATACAAATAGTGCATGGTTTGGAGTTGAATATACCAGATTATTACCCATATCAGACATCTGAGCTGTGCTTTTACAAAATCATATTCCCCTCGTTTCAAGTGCCAGCAGGTGAAATAGGGGAATATTTCCCATATTCCCCTCTTTCACAAAAGCCTATGGGATTTACGTGTTAAAAAAGAGGGGAATATGACATCCGGGCACTTCACGATTCGTAGTCGAAATTTTACAAAGTGAACTGGCCCGCGGGAAAAATCTCGCGATAGTGATCTGCCATTGGTGTGTACACGAAACAAGCCGCAGCCGTACTTGTCAGAGACTTGGTTTTGGTATGTTTAAATACAAAGTTTAATACAAAGTTTACATTTTACTAATTTCCGTTACTGCTCAAGATGTCTGATATGGGTAATAATAATGATATTGACTGGCTCTTTCGGGGGATACGACATATATTGCCTTCACTAGGATCAATATTGCCTTCGTCTTCGACTCAGGCAATATGAATCTAGTTCAGGCAATATTATGTCGTATCCCCCTCAAGGCCAGTCAATATTATATAAATAGACACCGATACATTTTTAATTTCTCGAGTGCATTTAATATTGCATCGAGGCCGCAGGCCGAGTGCAATATAATTGCACGAGTGAAATTCAAAATGAAGAGGTGTGTATTGTGGAATATTTAACGACAAGAGGCATGTACTATTTCTTATATAAGATGATTATTTTGAGGAATTGATTTTTATCATATTGATGAACCCAACTTGTGAGTGTATTCATCAACCGTTGCTATAGCCTTGCGTACTTTGTACGAGCACCAGCGTGTGCTAAAAGTAAATGCGCACATTGCGCATATTTCCCATTCAAGAACAAGCGCATTAACACAAATTACGCACTCCAAGGCCAGCCTCTGCGCAGCTTGTTTGGCTCTATATAGGAAATTTGTACACACACAGCGTGCATAAATTGAAGTTATAGTACACGTTGCCAGGTAGCAACATGCACTATACCGGATTTAGCATCGACAATCAACCAATAGAAACGCTCAATTTCCCTTTATTATGACGTCATCATCTTATATACATTAATAAACATCAACTTGAGTAGTATGAATAAAATAAGCGTGTTTTATATCAGATGTCAGAATCTTTCTTTCTTTTTATTCTTCTCTTTTACATAATTTACATGTAAATATTTTTCATTGTATAGAACATTTGATCGCATAATAAGAACATGATTATTAATGCTGTATTCAAACAATGTTCTTTTTTTCCATGAGCATTTTCCATTGAACATTTATGAAGAGAACATTGTTTTAATACAGCATTAATAATCATCATCTTATTATGCGATCAAATGTTCTATAAAATTAAAAAATATCAACATGGAAATTATGTAAAAGAGAAGATTAAAAAGAAAGAAAGAATCTGACATCTGATATGGATGTGGGTGTATGTGCATGCATGTAGGTATGGTATTTTACATACGTATGTTGGCATGTTTTTTATTGTATGTATGTATGTGTGAGTAAGTGTAGTTGAACGCTACATAAAGTGAAACTGTTCGCACGAAATGCGAACTTGTTTGCGTATGCAATTTAATGCAAAAAAAGATGCTCAACTGGCGAACTATGATAATTTGAATGCATGAAACATGAATACACGTGCCCCAAAACAAAATTGGTTGCATGTTTCATGATTTTGATTGCTCTGATTAAATAAATGGGTGCCAATCAATGAATTTGCATGTTACAATTGTGAAATTTAATGACCGAATTTGTCTCCAAACACGATACGCGGGAATTTGGAGGCCCCTAAAACTAATTTGATCGAGAAAAGTACGAAATTGGCCGGAAAACCCTATATTAAACGTAAATTACACAAACGTGATAAAATTATCATAGTCCCACGGGAAAACACAGCATTGCTGCAGCTTAATTTTTTTTTTACAATCGCCATGTTTGATTTCCGACCATTTTATACTATTATGGCTCTTGTTGATTTGATAAGAGTCGAACATTAGTTTAAAATAGTGTATGTGTCATGCATCATATTACTAAATACGTTGCAAACATTATGGATATCCGTAGTATACAGGGTAGCCCAGAAATAACGGAACGGGGTACTTGCGATTATAAAGAAACGTACAGACTAGGTTCATTGGATAGATAATCTCTTAAAAGGAAATATGATACCAAGAACAGTAACTTTGGTCGAGTAGTTTTTGTTTTAGGGTGTCTTAAATGACCCCATGTCAGGGTCAACTTTTTTCTAGAAAGTCGGTGCCTGAAAAATAGCAATTCATGCCCGCCATAGCATCAAGCAGTGAACAAGACAAATACTTTTGTCCATGTGCATTTAGCTGTAAAACCGTGAATGCACATGGACAAAAGAGTTCGTATTGATAGCTGCTTGGTGCCATGGCGGGCATGAATGGCTATTTATCAGGCACCGACTTCCTAGAAATTGACAAAAATTTGACCCTGACAAGGTGTCACTTAAGACGCCCTAAAATAAAAAATAAAAAACCTAGACCAAAATTACTGTTCTTGGTATAATATTTCCTTTTAAAAGATTATCTATCCAGTGAACCTTGTCTGTAAGTTTCTTTATGATGGCAAGTACGCCGTTCCGTTATTTCTGGGCCACCCTGTATTGGTACACATATTTAAGTACATGATGAATGATGTCCCTCCTTAATGTGGAAATAGATAATGAATTAACTCATTACATGTTTATACTTATACAATGTTTATTTGAACAATATTGTATAATGCTAATGAAACATTAGTGTTAAAAGCTACGGAATTACCTTCACAGAGAGATTGGACTAGTGGTTGAGTACAAGTAATGTAGTCCAGCCTATTGTTTCCATCTGCAAAAGATACACAGTTTCTACTGGTATCGGTGTCTGGAGCAGAGTTCCACCAGCCTGTGTGAATAGAAACACATAACAAACTAGAAGGCCGACAAAGTCAGCATACCCACGCCTCCCATTAGCCCTGTTCTACCCCTTCGTCGGCCTCAACCCTGTTTTGCTTACCGATGCATCCTAAAAACATAGTGATCAACCGTTGAACAGAATCCCCCACAACTCCAGGCATAGTAAACTATGCTGACTGGGTATGCCTGCAGGGAGGGCTTGAAAATGCCGACATCTGTCCAATTTATTGGCGATAAATGTAACATAAATCATGAATTCAAACAAAATAAACTATTACAAACAATAACAGATACCTTATCTTCCTGATTCTGCAAACTTTTATGTCCATTTCTCTTGCATAAATATGATTTTAGATCTTTTCATGACAGCTATCTGCCGATTCGCACGTGTTTTTACTAGCTGCCTGTGTAGTATAGATATGCCTAATATTTATGCATTGCAATATGCACAACACATTACATGCGGGTGTGTACTATGTGTAAGTACATCTATTGGCATGGCGTGTGCGCCACGTTGTTTTCTTGAAATGATTTGAGACGGGAGAGACGAGGAGAGACTAGTGTGAGAAGGGAGAGGAGAAGAGAGACTGTGTGTGTGTGATAAGTACATTAGTGCGTGTGTGCCATCGCGATCGCACGGAGCACAAATAGAAATGCATAGACGGTAGTGCATTATCGGATTTCCCAAAATCCGTAACATTTCAGCGCCATTCCGTACTCCCGTAATTGTTGTCAATTTCCGTACCAATAAATACATACTCAAACTTCAAGGTTCCACAGAATTTGCAGGGGTCAACCAATCATCACCAAAATCTAATCGATTCTTCCATGTCACTATCCAAACATTCCCTGAAAATTTGGTGCAAATCCGTTCACCCGTTCTCTAGTTATCTTGTACACAAACAAACAAACAAAAAAAAAAACAAAAAAAAAAAAAAACAGACAAACAAACAAACATACGGAACCCTTTACATAACCCCCTGCCGATTTCATCGGCGTGGGTAAATATGTGACAGGCATTATCTGTATACTGCAATGCAGTGCATTATGCAATATGCATTGAACTACACATACAATCAAATACAACAATTTGTATATATATATTACTCCATTTGTATCTGCTACGGAGGGTAAAATAGGCCACAACCGAATTTCAGAAAAATGCTCAAAATAGTGGTGATACCAGCCGCGGACAATAATTATTTTCCAAGTGTGTGATTTTTGTTTCAAGTTCGTATTATGTGGCTTGATGACTATTGCGATTTTATTTCCGCAAGCAATACTTGAATAGTGGGTATCGCTAGATCATTGAAAACAAATCGAACATCAGAACTTTCTTTCAGGGTTCTTTCATGATTCGGAAATGAAACATTTCTTTGTTTTCTTCTAAATTTTGATTGATTTTGTTTTTATCAACTGAAGATTAACTTATAATTCCGTGTATTTTATTATATAAAAATAAATATAAAAGCTTGTTATTACGTAAGGAAAAGGTTACTTGTATACTATGTTCCTTTGGTATACTTTGTCAAATATTAATTGTAATTTATTTGTTGAATATAATTTGTATATTATTGTTTAAAAGGGAAATAAAACCTGCAACTTGAAACTATTAGCTTGTTTTGTATGACATTCAATGTTGACTGATTTGTATCAGAATTACCATTACTAAGCTGCGTCCCATCATTACAGGCAAATGTTTCTTCTACCGCGTCATCCGTACAGCCGACCCACACGTAAAGATAAATAGAAATGTTATCGTCGACATACGTTGAGCTACCGACAGCTAACCTCTCGGCGTTGTCATTGGGAACGAACACATGGCCTCCTACCACTGCACACGATGTGACCGCCTCATCATACGTCACAAAGGCAGTGGTCTGGAACTGGTAGCATCCTGATCCTATGCTCTCCCAACCACCTGTAGGACACGCAGCCTCTGACATTAAACAAAAAGTAAGGTAATCATTAATTTAAGTCATTAAGTAACGGACATTTATAAGCTGATATATTTGCATATGTTAACATTCGGAGACTGCAATTATGGATAGTAAGCTTGGCATATTATACAGTACGTCGGTAGTGGAGAATACTGTTAAAAAAAAGAAAAAAACATTAATTTTTTAATAATATTGAAGGGCATATATAGTACTCGACGTCTCCACTCGTGAGGGGATAAGAAAAGATTAATAGCGATACTTAATCTACTTTATAGTAGACCCCCCCCCCCCCCCCCCCCCGCAGAAGCGCACACGCACGTGAGCATTATTATGCACTATACTAGCATAACTAGTATTGTTGTTGTTGTATTTATTGGAAATAGTACTCAATTGTGATTTTTTTTTTGTGCCACAAAGTCTTATTTAAAGGGGTAGTTTAGTTTTGGTAAGGCTGAACTTTAGTAACCAAACCTGGACAATAACCTTCAAAACTAATAGTAATAACTCCACTATGCTCGAAAAGTATACAAACTTGCAAAATGACTAAGTAAAAAGCATGTTATCATTCAAAAATAGCCATTTTGATCACGAGAGGGCGCTTTTTTAAAGGCGTCAGTTTCAACCATTTTCCATAGACAATAATGCATGTGATGTTTTATTACCAGACTGATTTTATAGAGAGAACATCAACAACTACTTAAATAACACTTTCGAAATTTTTTGAGAAAGTGGAAGTATTTTTTGAATTTTTTGAAAAAACCGTTAATTATTTGGGCCCCAAATAATTATAAGATCAGATACATTTATTGATATTTCAGCCGTTTGTGGGCCGATTTCGACCAAATAAAGTTTATTCTGCCATTAAAATTGCATGTTCTCTCAAATTTGACACTTAGTTTTTAATTACCTCACAAAAAAATTGCGATGTGCAGCGCCCTCTCTACCAAAACTAAACTACCCCTTTAACAATAATTTATCATATCTTCAGGCAGCGGCATGCTGACGTCCCCGCAGATCAGGATGTGCGGCAGGCGAGAAGGATTCTTGTAATTGTGCACCAGTGTAATATGGAATAATGTACATTTTAATTTACCGAATATACAGTCACTGAAGCCACCACTATCAACAAATAGGCTAATTTGCATGGAGAATAGATCTTTCATGCAGTTGCATGGACAAAACAATAATGTTCCGATTGACAGTTTATCTTAGAAAAGTTCGTAAATGATGTTCCGGGGAGGCGCGCCGGTACAACTTTTCAGCTGCATACATTGATCATGTTGATCATTGATATAATTATGAATACTTATTTCGTTATTATTTCAATAATTATTCTGTATGTTTCATGTGATTATGTTGAAAATAAAATGAATCCGAATCCGAATAAGAATATGTTTTATCTCAGTTACTCACATAAAGTACAATTTATCCTAATATAACGAATCGGTGCTTATAGACCGCGGGCCGAGGTCCATTATCGTTTCATCTCGTGCTTCAAATCTTGTATCTAGCTAGTTTTTTGTCGACTTGTGTAAAAATAGTATTGAAATCATACCTGAAACTCGTCAAGAATAAAACCTGCACATTTTCTGAAAATATGGAAAAAACCAAAAAAAAATTGCCAATATTTGTCAGTTTCGACGGTAAGAATGACCAATCACAGTACGTTGCTCATAACGTGATTTGTGGACTGACCAATCACGCTCTTTGTTTCATCATGCGCTAATATGTAAACAAACCCAAACAACAATCACTGGCTGCTACTATTGCGTTCGAGTCGAGTGCGACGGAAAGTTTCGAGGCAAGTAAATCCGACTTCTGTCCCATACATGTCATCGACACTCTAAACAAGTGTATACCATCTAGTGATAACAACTATGAAAAGTGCAAGGAGTGTGCAGCTAAATTGATAACTTTGGAAAAGAGGTTGGAAAGTGAGGTTGCAGCGATGTACATTACACGGAAGTGAATGTGTGGGACAAGTCATTCATGGCTATACTGAACACGAATCTCCAGAGTCCAGATTGAAGAAGGCAGATTAACCCGAAGAAGAAGAAGATGACTGTAACTCTAAGACATCCGGAACTGGCTGGTAAGTTCCCGTTATAATATGAACATATCTAGCTCTACGACTTCATCAAATGAAACTTGAAAAGTATTCCCATTTTCCCGAAATAAAATTGCACTCGAACAAAAACATGAAAAAGGAGAACTTCCTAATTCTAATCCCTAGTGAAATTTGTGATTTCGAGCTCGATGTTAGTGTTGGTAATCTCAAGATCACGAACCAAATGACAACATCACAAATTACTGAAAATCCGTGGATATGATTGATATATATATATTCTATTTTGGTTTGACAGTATGATTTATAATTTTATGTCCTAGCTACCTGTTGAAATTTAAATGCCTTTTCTCACTGATTTCACTTTTGTTTACTAACCTTTTCGCGTAAAAATTGTGAGAGGATCACATAAAGGCATGACGTCCAATCGGTGTTGAGCTATCCATGACATGATTAAGGTGAACACTGAACAGTATCATCTTTCTATTATTACCATCGGTGTTGGAGCTCGGTTCAGTAGCTTGATCCACGTTCTCAACACCAACACCGACTTCAACTATCTACCTGAAATCACCTAATGACTAGTAATAGATTTTCATATTTAGAATGACTTTGATGAAATTGGTTTTAATTTTCTTTTCTCCCTTCTCCTTGTTAAAACCCACAGATGCTGAGAAGACACAGCTATTTACCGAATAGCCCCAAGAAGAGCCAGCAAGACTTGATCAGCAATTCAAGATCCACCACATCTTCCTCGCTCGTGACAGCCCTTGGGTGGGACCGTCCTATCAGGACCATTTACAAAACATTGTAGATGTGGGTGGGACCGACTACACGTCCGGTGACTCCTTGCACAGTGCACACTCTTTTACAAGATCCATCATCAGCTAGGCCAGGCCACATGCCTTTCCCACCAGAAGTCCGCCAAGCCAACTGTTATTCAAGACACGATCACAACCTGAAGTTCACAGTTCCATTATCTACTATTGACAAGGTGTCATTTTTGTATCCACGGACCATACGAGTCTGGAACCATCTCTCTGGGCCGGTCATCAAAATAACAGTCCTGACTGACTACCTTTCAAATGGCTGCATTACCCACCATTAGAGAAGTGCAGTCTCCCGTGGGCTCTCCCACATTGTTTAAATGTCACTATACTTGATTTTTTGCTTGCACATTCACTCTTGCATCTTTATTGTACACATGTGCAAAGTGAAAATTGTATTATGGCACCTCCTGATGACACACCAGCACATCTTCCAAGTATAGCTTTGCAGCTGCATCAAGGGATTACCTCATCAAGTATCAAGTAAGTGTCAGCAAGTGAGGATTCCCCTGTACCAAAGAGACTGCTTTGGTCAAGTTTTTCACACGGACATCAACCCTCTACCAGCCATGACTTATAAACTGAATATATTGCCAGTGCATTGCATTATCTGCAATAGAGCTAAAGTATATCCTTAAAAAGTCTACTGGTAAACAAACATTTTAAGATGGATGGTTCACCTATAGTCCTTTAGGCAGATATTAATCTATGGTTACCATGTTCCACCCATGTGTAAATGGGTACCATTCTAGCCAGAGTGCTACATGTAGGTAAAAGAAGTGTCATAAAGTTTAACATAATTTATGCTTACCGTATTAACATGAACCAATATTTTGTTTTGACAAATCTGATTCTGATACATTTTGACTAATTTTAATTTCCATGACCAAGTAATTTGATTTGTTAAAGTTTATTTATCTATCTATTTATTTTGTTGTTGTTATAACATGACACTTGTAAGTTGTTTTCTATCATACCTGTAATATTTTACCCAATATAATGGGAAGAAAATAGATGTTGGAACTTGGAAGATTGAGGTTCCTTGACTTGTATTCACTGCTTATGAATAGATACACTGTACCAGTGTATATATTTGGACTGGGAATGTACTCTTGTGCATTTAGTATTTTGTTCCATTATGACAAGTATATCAATTATGTAAGATGAATAAGTTACACATTTTAATGATCATGATTCTATTCATACATAAGCTTATGTTTTATGGTGTACAATGTGGTTATTTATCAATTTGTGCAAGTAATCTTTATTCCATGTCTGCCTTCTTTTAACTACTGGGCAATTCCAAGCAAACGCCGTGACGGTCAGAGGGTGTTTCTCACAATGAAAGTCCAAATAACTCATAAAATCTAAATATCTAGAACCAACTTTTGATATGCATCTGTAACCACTATCCTACCAATAATTTACAATAGGCAAGAAAACCAAAATTCCCAATAAATTATTAATTATGAATATCAATATCTGCCGTAACGCCGTGACGGCAAAAAGACATGGGTTTCTTACATGCTAAGAAACTAAGTAAACTCTGTGAACTACAGGAACATTTTGCACTTTTGTCACATTGATTCTTTGTACTAGACATCAAGCTAGAACATCCAAATAAAAATGTAGAAAAAATCCAATGCTCATAGTAAATATGATATCATAAATGTATCTATGCACTGTAACGCCGTGACTGTAACGCCGTGACCTCTGAATTGTACATGTTATATATATGGGAGATATTAAAGAGATGAATAATATGATATAATTTTAATGTAGTGATCCAGAATCAATAAAGAACTAGATGAATGGGTGATATAACCAAGATGCTATTAAATGATCATCCGCATGACACAAATTTGCAGCACAGCGCCCTCTATTGATCAAAAATCTTTTAGGACATAATTGAAATTCTTATATATTTCAGAAGTTAGTTAATGGAACCATCAAATATTAAAACCAAAATACATACTTAAATGTAACAATGAAATATGAGACCTTTGACATCTGACCTTTGACCTTGTTTCTCAAAATAACATACAAATGTTAAATTTTTGGTCTGCACAGTGCATATTTGCAAGTGATTTGTTTCATGTAACATGATTTCAGAGTTAGTAAATGTTTGTTTTTTAATTGGTAATTATCCGAGTGACCTTTGACCTGTGCCCCAAACAGTTTCAGAAAATTGTCTTTTACCTACAGTACTCTTTCTAACATTGATTCTGGAACTTAATTGTGAGAACAAAAAACAACAACAATATTTTGACCTGTTGACCTATGACCTCCCATGAACCCATTCCCTTATCAGGTCATATACTTCACTGGACGCATACCAGTATTATTATCATGTTATCCTTCAAGGATTCTCAAACTATCTTAATAATAATATAATTTTTGCATATTTGTTAGCTATGTGACCTTTGACCTTTGACCTCATGGACCAAAATCATATCCAATAATCCGTACCTCTAAATACATGGATTGTACAAAGTTTGAACGAAATCCATCCAACGATTCTTGAGATATTGCAAAAAAAAGAACACTGATGTACAGATGCACATACAGACAGACGGACATACTACCCATACACATACATGACTCGGGTAACTTTGACATGGAAACATTATCAACTGACCCTATTCATATAATTATAGCATGAGCAATGCCCAAGCATACCTACAAAAAATATCTTACACTATTTGATTATGTCTCCTGTGTTATGTCAATGGGAATCCAGTAGGTAGCGTCACGGCGTTACACAAAACGTAACGCCGTGACCAAATTGATATTGATTATATTAATAAGTGGTAAAAGATAATGCTGTTATTCAGCATGCATATTATAGCCCTATGGGCTAATACAGAGAAAACAAAAAATTATTTCATTCCCATTCATATTTTTCCAGATATATTAAAAATATATGTTTTTAGTGTAACGCCGTGACATATTAATGATTGTAAATGAGACAGTCACTGAAGCGGAACGAAGAGCGAAAATGACGAAATTGATATTTATCTGAAAAATTGAAGCAATGATCCTATCAACACTGAAATAAAATTTTATGAAAACTCCTTTTCGCAGTTCTTTTATGCTTAATATTTAATTGAATGTTTTGTGAAAATAACTGAAAATTAATTTATGCTATATATTAACAATAAATAATAGTTTACAATTTTTTTTTTCAAAAAAAAAATACATTTTTGGAAAGTTCAATCTTTTAGCTTTCATTTGATACCAAATTTGTTATGGTACAACGAATTTGAAAAATCAGTGGTCATGTCAATGTTTGCTTGGAATTGCCCTACTGTATATATAGTATTTTGCTGTTAAGATTAACATTAAAGTCATACCTGTAAAGTGTCCAAATCCACGAAAATTACTTGGAGCTTCCTCGTTTCTCTTCTACCGTGTTGTTTAGCTTATGGTAAGAGAAGAATAAAATAGGGTTTGATTTTTTCAAATGTCCCTTTAGTATGAAGATAATTATCATTGAAAATCATTATTTCTAAAGCGTTAATCAACGCAATTGAAAAAAAGTACAATTGTCTTAGCTGAGAACGTCCGCATGCAGCACCCGTGAGAACATTCTGGAGATTGAACTTTGAGCCGAGCGAGTTCAAATTCCATGAATTATGTACTACGTGTGTAAAAATACACGGGTGCGAATATCTCAAACGGATCATTCATTACGGCGACAATTCCATGACAAGCCATCAGTATTCGGTGATAAAATTTGAACTCAATATTCGTTTTTTTCAATTGTATTTTACAATGATATTGATGTAGGATTGAAGTCTCAAATGTCATTTTGTGCAATATCTGACACTTTACAGGCATCACATCTTTTTTGTTATGTGTGGTAATAATATTTTCACACATATTATTAAACTATAGGGTTTTCTATAGCTCGGTCGGTAAGAGCACCGGTCTAGCAATCCGGACGTCTCGGGTTCGAATCCCGTTGGAAATCTATAGGCCCGTATTCACAAAGGAAGTTTGTACAAACCATGGTTTCAACCATGGTTTACATCTATGGAATGCCAATTGTAAACTGACGGAGAGAGAATGTAAATTCCTTACTTGTTAACAATGTTGATGGTACACATTCTCTCCCCATCAGTTTACAATTGGCATTTCATAGATGTAAACCACGGTTTGAACCATGGTTTGTACAAACCGCCTTTGTGAATACGGGCCATTGATGGTCGAGACCACTGAAATTTGTTAAGGGGGGGGGGGGAGGGGCCGGGGTTTGAACCACCCAAAACAGCCTTTTTTCATCAAAAGGGGGGTATAAATCATCCTGATATAAAATATATTACCAATGAGTAATTTTTTTAGATTCTGGTACATTAATTTTGAAATCGTCCGAACCATCCCTTTAATTGTGACACACCACAAAACGACCACTATCAGACAAAACTAGTGCACTAATTTTCACAATTTTTAATTTTTTTTATTTATTTATTTTTTTTTTTTTGGGGGGGGGTTGGTTTGAACTAACCCCCCCCCCCCCCCCCCCCTCTTTACAACATGTAGCTCTCGACCTCGAAAAATGTTGTCCGTTCCTGGTCTCAGTCTCGAAAATTATGAAGGTATTTGGTCTCGGGCTCTCGGCTTCGAAAATTTTCTACGGCCACCCCCCCCCCCCCCCCCCCCCTCCTGCTTACAGAAATTTGGCTGACCAAATAACCTCCCCCCCCCCCCCCCTCCCTTGAACAAATCCTGGGTACGCCCCAGGGTATACTTGTGATTAGCTTTTCTCATCCGGACGTCCCCTTGATATGGATTGTTATAAAGAAAATAGATTGTAGCAAATGTGTGCGGAATAAAAGAATGATTGTAATGAAATGTCAATTATAAACAATAACGCATTGGATGATGGACATGTGATGGGTGTCATACGATCATCAATACGAGTCATATTTAAATGAAGGCAACATCAATGAAATGTAATGATTAGCTGTTGCTAAGTTTTTTAGGTTTATTTAGGAGATTCAGACTCCTTGATTTACGTAAATGGATATCACAGACAATCACATAAATCACATAAATTATGTGATTGTCTGTGATGTATCCATTTACGTAAATCAAGGAGTCTGAATCTCCTGAATAGACCAAAACACTTGGCAACAGCTAATCATTACATAATGTTATTTACATTGAAATGAAATTACTAACTTACACAATTACTGTATATCACATCTGTTTTTATTATGTGTGAAACTAATATTTTAGTAGTCCTCGAGACCGGCCTAAAATTGGATAAAGAGGGGGGGGGGGGGGGGTTCAAACCCCCCAAAACAGCAATTTCTGTCAAGTGGGGGGGGGGTGGGGGTTGAACCCCCCCCCCCCCCCTGGGTACGCCTAAGTGCATCATAGTAATTATTGTTTTTGTTTTTCGTCAAGGTTTGGCATGATGATCAATTATTGTGATGTTTATTTTGTTGTATTCAGATGGATATCCGAGTCAACTGGCGTACCCAGGATTTTTTTCAAGGGGGGGGTGGGGGGGGGGGGGGGGGGGGGGGGGGGGGGGAGGGGTGGGGGGGGGGGGGGGGGGGGGGGGGGGGGGGGGGGGGGGGGGGGGGGGGGGGGGGGGGGGGGGGGGGGGGGGAGGGGGGAGTTAGTTCGTCGCTCTAAAATGTTCGAGGGGAGAAGGTGTCACGGTGAAAATGTTTCGAGGTGACGTTTTTTCGGGGGGGGGGGATTTCGGTTCAGAGGGGGATTTCGGTGAAGATTTGTTCGGGGGGGAGGGGGGTGGTTGGGAATATTTTCAAGGGGGGATGTCCGTCAAGATTTTTCGAGGGGGAATGTCCGTCAAAATTGTCCGAGGGGGGGGGGGGGAGGTGCTAGTCAAGAATTTTCGAAGCCGAGTCGGAGGATTCTTCAACAAAATTCAAGCCGAGACCCGAGAATCCGTCAAAGTTTTCGAGGCCAGAGACGAGACCACTTGGTTTTCTGAGGGGCCCGAGACCATTGGGCTATGATGTCCGGAGACCACTGAAATTTGATTTAAAGGGGGGGGGGGGGGGGGGGGGGGGGGGGGGGGGGGGGGGCGGGGTTTGAAACACCCAAAACAGCCTTTTTTCATCAAAAATGTGGGGGACCCCCCCCACCCCCTCCCTCCTTCCCCGCTACCGGCCTATGTCCCAAGTTGAGTGTAGGTGAGAATAAAGGTTTCTTCGCTGGTTGCCTAGGCAACCTAACAACATACCAACCTTTATTCACGATTCCATTAACCACTAATCCCATTGGGTTATTTTGATCATCTCGAGTCCATTAGGGGAGGGGGGCCTTTAGGCCCCCCCCCCTCAAATCTCGGCAACGAATGGACCGTTTGAATTGAAAATTGGCACATAAGCTAAAAAGAGTCGAGTAGAATAAGGAATTTAAAAAAAATAAAAAATTGAGGCATTATTTTTTTTTTACATATTTAATTCAAATTTTGAATATGCAAATGTTGACAGAATTTGGGGAAAATTTGGATTTTCATCTAAAATCAAGAGAAATTACAGGATTTCTTTAGGTTTTCTGTAAAAAATTTCTTTTGAGTATCTCCAATGCATTAAATATGAAGTTTCAAATCTTCATGTTTTTAGATAAGCTCAAGACAATAAGGATATTTACTTATTTCTTTCGTATTTCATTGTTTTTATTCCTTATGTATTTTATTGTTTTTGTTTTTTTTGTTTGTTTTTTAAGTAGTATATTTATCTCTGAAGTGTATGAATTAATACTTAATAACAAAGCAATAATCAAATTATGATTCAATGTAACAATTATAACAAGATTGGGAGGTTTACATGGCATCGGATATATGAATTACATAGAAACCTGTACAAACTTGCATTTTATTGTGACGGCTGAGGAGCAATTATATCCACCTCTAAAATCAAGTTCTACAAGTCCGACCCCCGGGGTGAATTATATTCAATAACATGCTCGGAGCCTTGAGAGAAAAAGTCATGAAGTTTGAACGTGAAATTCCAATCGGCTACGATGCTACGTCGAGAAAAAAAAACGACAGGGGGGGGGCCTAAAAGGGCCCCCCCTAATGGGATTAGGGTATCAATTCATTAGATGGGAATAAAGAATGACAAAACACGTTCTGGGTTATATTGTGCCTCCTGTCAATGCTAGTTTGATACGTGCATATATACAAACAAAAACGTATATTTTATTATCAGTAATATTTTTACACATAGCCAAGATGCGATGTAATATAATTTAGCATAACTTTATAACTTAATTAAACGTGATATATTACACATTACTAAGTGTACAAATCGGATCACAAAAACAAAAAAAACACATTTCATAAAACCATTTATCACTTTTTGCACCTGTCAACAAAGGTTGAGTTTTTGGTTAGGAGGAGTAAAACTGGAGGTAACTGAATTTTAATAACCAAACCTGCACATTACATTACAAACTCATATATATTATTATATAACTCAACCATGCTCGAAAGGAATAGATAATTACAAATGACTAAGGAAAAGACCTGTTATCAATCAAAAAGAGCCGTTTAAAACTCAAGAGGGATGCATCCTCTTATAAAACTCAGAGATAATTCAACAACTATCTAAAAGGCCCAAACCACTAAATATGTACAATTAGTGAACAAGTGTGTCCTCCAGTGATCCTGGTCTTCTAGAGAAGAGATTAACTTTACAAACCAGTTAAATTGTACTTTACTTGAATAGTGATGGGTCCTTCTCGTAAAAGTAACCATAAATTCCAAAGCGATTGAAAGTAAAATAACCAAATTGGCAGGGGATAGAATATGTGCTTGAGGTATCAAAACTCCCATGTCGCCAAGGACAAATCGTTCAGTTTTTCCAGGATTTCAAAAAAATAAGGAGTTACAACAGGAGCAAAATAAGTGCGGTTTTACGACAGCAGCACAGTGTTCTATGAAACATAATACAAAATTTAATGATCCCACCTTTATTTTAAATTTTGATGGCATTGTAAATGTGTCGAGCCAAATCTAGTGATAACCTACGTTACCATTATCTTACTAATAAAGGGATTAATGCCTTAGATGCTCATATCTGTTACAGTTATCTTATTTTTCTAATGATGAGTACATGGCATAACAAGTTAAAACATATTTAAAAAGTAAAGATACAAAAGAAATGTGACTGGGAATATAAGAAAGAGACGAGTGATAAAAAGTAGATTTAAGAGGTGTAACATACTGTTACTCACAAATATAAATATAGGTAACCACTATGATGTAACATTACTCTACTGGAGTCAGGCAATGAAGTAGAATTGATATCACAGTACAAAAAATGAAAATTAAGTTTCAACTAAATGTTGCTTAATCAACCAAATGATTTTAACATACGTTACCAGGTGATGTAACATTACGTTCTCGAGGTGGTAAAAAAATGGTGTAGGATACTATTTAATAACTATCTAAATTGATAGCAAACTGGTTAACACCATCTATATGAGGTTAAAAGGCGGAGGCTTAGCAATCATTTTCAAGGCAAAATTGTAATTCAAACAAACACTAAATGTAACATACGTTACGGCCCAAATTACATATCTTTGAAAATCGTTAACGGAACACCTGACTAAGATGAATGTTCACAAAAAAATATGTTTTAGTGGTTTTTATCGAACACTTCCTTCTATGTTGTTTATTTTCATGGTTATGTGGCGATCGTCCAAACATTACCAACGTACTATGAGGTCGGAATCTTATCAGTTCATGGCCACAAAAGCACACCTTTCAATCCACCACGAAATTAAGTCGAACAACCGTCCACAGAGTTTTCCAATTGTACAAACTGCCCAACACAGTTGGCGCACTTTATTTAACAACTAATACATCGTATCCGTAACAGTTGTAACGTTCAGTTAACAACTTGAACTAACTACGTAACATGTGAAATGTTGATGTAACGTATGTTACAACCTTTTTATCAAATGAAGCACACATTTCTGCACAGTAACATTAACGTTGCTAATTTTCCTCGGGAGTATATACTACCAGTATGCACTTTAGATGCATTAAAATCAAACGTTTAGCAAGAACTTTATTTTGACATTTTCTGACTTTTCCAGTTGTACATAAATAGTGGTTTTGAGCCAAAAACCTCTTTGTAAATGTTAAAAAAAGATGCATTTTACCAACATTATTAACGGCTGGTTCAAAATAATGAATATTGTGGGGCCCCACAGTTATTACACTATTTTCATGGATATTTCAGGCCATTTCTGAACCGATTTTGATCAAATAAAGTTTATCTGTCATTACAATTGTAACTGCTCTTTCTAATTATATACTCGGTTTTTCATTTTCTCACAAACAATTGTTTTATACCAAAACTCAAGTATCCCTAAATAAAAATGGTGCGGTTTATACCCGGCAAATACTGTAACCTATTTGATATGACGAACGCCAGGTAATTATTATTCCTCCCCGACACAACATTGGTCAAAAATCTTATAATAATCACTTTGCATTGTTGGTCATTACTCGGTCATATGAACATCCATGTACCATAGAATTTTCACACATCCAATGATATATTTTCAACCCTTTGTCAGTTTTTGCACACTTCAAAGGTACACTTGAGTATTTGTACTTCCCCGAAATGTCCCTTAGACACTAAATTTGGTTGGTTTTAATTCCATTAAAAGTTCCTTGAATAAGAACATGTATATGAGATTCATTCCCTTTCAAAAGCTCTCCATAGTTGAAAAATTTGATTTCAAGATATTTATTCATATTACTATACCGGCCGGGGGACATTTGACTTTTTTAGAAAAATAAAAAAAAAATGCTTATAGGCTATTTTGAATAAATCTAAAACAGGTTTTTAAATAGTTTTTGATGATGTCTCCTATTTAATTGTTATTTTAACAAAACATTAAATGCACAATTTTGTACGAAAAAAATGGCTACAACCAATGAGTTTTTAGAAAGCGCGCTCTTGAGTCGTAACGGCTCTTTTTGTTTGTTTTATGATAACAGGGTTTTACTTATAGTCGTTTGTAAGTGTGTATACCTTTTCGAGCATGGTGGAGGTTATACCTAATAGTTTGTACGTAATGATGCAGATTTTGGTTATAACTATTTGAAGTTAAGTTGGTAA
>JBAMJV010012317.1:0-15971 GCA_037951105.1 Echinarachnius parma | reverse complement strand
ATGGGATGTTGTAATTGTGGTCAACAACCTAACCAGTGGTCTCAGCCTCGGCCGCGAACATTTTGGGTGACGGACACCCCCACCCCCCCCCCCCCCCCCCCCAACACGACAAACAGTTCATAATTATGTTTGTCATACTTGTATTAATGTTGTTGCCATGATTGTGGTGTTGTTGCGGTAGTGATGGTATACTAGTGGTTTATATGAGCCTGCTGTCATAATTGTGGTGATGTTGGTATGGAAAATGGGAAATTATCATGGTCGTGGTGATGTTGGTGGTAGTGGTGCATGGGATGTTATATTGTCATGATGGTGGTGATGTTATTGGTGTTAGCAGCGGCACATGGGTTATCATAATTTTGGTAATGTTGTAGCCTTGTAGGTGGTGCTAGTGGTACAATGGGATGTTGTATTGCCATGTCTATATGGTTATGTTTGTCATACTTGTAATAATGTTGTTTATTAGTGATAGTGTTAAATGGGATATTGTCATGATTGTTGTGTTGTGGTGCAGTGTCAGTGGTTCATGAGCTTGCATTCTGTCATAATTGTGGTGATGTTGGTATAGTGGAAGTGGTAAATAGGATATTGTCATGGTCGTGGAGATGTAGGTGCATGGTATGTTGCATTGTCATGACGGTGGTGATGTTGTTGGTGCTATCAGTGGTACATGTGGTGTTATCATCATTATGGGTTGTATAGGTGGTATGGCACATGGGATGTTGTATTTATGACTATGTTGTCATACTTGTACTAGTGTTGATAGTGATACATGTTGTGGTAAACGGGAGGTATTGTCATTATTGTGTGGTAGTGATGGTATACTAGTGGTTCATTGGCCTGCTGTATAATTGGGGGTGATGTTGGTAGTGGAAGTGGTTAAATGGGATAATATTATCATGGTGGTAGAGGTATACATGGGATGCTGTCGTTTGTGATGGCGGTAGTATGGCATCATGAATGGTGTTGATACTTATAGTAGGTGGTGCCGATGGTACCTACCTTGACATAGCACGGACCGTTGTGGTAGTGGGTGGTACCGATGGTACCTAGGGTTAGGTTGTTGATACCTAGGGTTATCGATCGTTGTTGATAGTGGGTGGTGCCGATGGTACCTACCTTGACATAGCACGGACCGTTGTGGTAGTGGGTGGTACCGATGGTACCTAGGGTTAGGTTGTTGATACCTAGGGTTATCGATCGTTGTTGGTAGTGGGTGGTGCCGATGGTACCTACCTTGACATAGCACGGACCGTTGAGGTGGTCTATTTTGGATGACAGGGCTATATAGGTAAGCAATACACACAATAAGCAGCAGTTATGTTCGCTTGGTCTACACTCAGTTGGTCTACAACTCATTTGGTCTACCACCTGATACCTTTAACTTCAATTTCCCCAACTCCAAACACGATCGCTAAGCCAAAACCTAACGCTAACCCTAATCCACACCTCTAACCCTAATCATAATCCGTAATTATAATCATAAGCCCCCGAATTCATGATTTTCTAGTAGACCAAATGGGAGTAGACCAAATGGCTGTAGACCAATCGGCAAGTTACCCAAGTGACAATACATATTTTGATCTGGTCAAGCATTTATTACCTGCTACTAGTTGGTAATTTAAACGATTACTCGTTACAAAATGTTACTTATGATAGCAAATAGAAATAGTATACTAAACTAAAGTATAGTGTTTTATGGATATGGGCCGTGATGTTGGAGTGGTAGTGGCGATATACTAATGGAACCAGTGGCGTAGACAGGTTCTTACACCTGGGGCTGGGGGGGGGGGGGGATGATTTGCCGTTCACCGGACCAAGACCAATTTTTCGAGACCAAGACAATTGCTTGAAAGTCCTCTCAGTGGGGGGGGGGGGGGGGGGGGGGGGGGGGGTTGATGTAAAATGGTCGTGACCAGGCCCAGGCGGGCTGAAAGCAGTTTTGGATTTGGAGGGGGGGGGGGCAAAACCTATGGGGGCCCAGGATTTTGTGTGTGTATAGGGGCTCATGCCCGACCACACTCACAGTGCTGCCAACTTTGAGGCAGATGTGAGAGTGAGACATTGCAAGGATCGAAGCAACCAAGCCCGAGGGAGCGAAGTGACTGAGCGGGGGGAGGGTGTGGGAGGGGGGGTGTCCGCCCTCCACGCTAGGGAGATTTCGCATTTTTGGACTTGAAATTGTGCATTCTGGTGCTTAACTCTCTGCCTCTCCATATTCGCCAGTGCAAAACTGTCCACAGCTTCAAAACAGCCCTCAAGACATACCTATTCTGTAATGATGTACAATGACCGAAATGGACCCACACCCCCCCCCCCCCCCCCACCCTGTCAAGTTGATAACATACAATGCATTATTTGTGTTTGTTTCGCCATTCTGATGCACTTGATAATATAAATAGTCACATAATTTGTTACGCATGTTATATTTTTTCAATGTAATTTATTCCTTGATGTTAATGCGTATTATTAATTACAATGTGGTTTCTTGATAAATTGTATGTTATGGTTTACTCGTTTTGTGTAATTTTCATAATTAATGTTATTTCGTACGAATTAAGTAATTAAGTTTTTGGAAAGCGCATAGAGAATAAGCTATTATTATTATGCGCTATATAAATACTGTATTATTATTATTATTATTACCTAGATAGGAAATTCGTGCTTAACATTGACTGTATCTGGGAAAGCGTGTTATGATTTGATCGACCAGAAATTTTAAATATATTTTCACGATAAAACAAATAATTGACACACTAATAAATATGCACCTCAACACAGGGATCGGAGTGACTGAGCGGGGGGAGGGTGTGGAAGGGGGGTGTCCCCCCTCCCACGCTAGGGAGATTTTGTATTTTTGGACTTGAAATTCTGCAATCTGTTAAGTTAATCACACGAGTTACTAGAGGACTGGTCCCCTTCTGTAGCTTTCGCTACATTTAGTAGACGTATGGCCTAGGGCTAATGAAACGGAGATAGGCGCCGCCTTGTGTGCCAACATTGGCACGGGAAAGACTTTAAATAATAATAATAATCCCCCTCCCACGGAGAAGATTTTGCATAACTTGAAATGGTGCGATTTGGTGCACGTCACACAATGAGCCAGAGCAATGCCAGCCTACACTGGAACTACGTGGCCCGGTATACAGAAAACAAAAACTCACCCCTGACCATACGCAAGTTACACAACAAGCTGAGATAATCTGTTCGCGCGCGAAGCGCGCAGCAAAAAATTAAAGTTGATGTATAAATTACATTATTAACGTTATAATGAACAAGTCTTAGCTCATACAACTTATGTTTTCTTTCCCACTCGTATACAGCTACACACAAAAAGAAATATATCCTTCCCTAAAACCTGGGGGGGGATGATTGTACATGTCATCCCCCCACCTTGTGAGGTGGGGGATGCATCCCCCTCATCCCCCCCCCCCCCCCCGTTGTCTACGCCCCTGAATGGAACATTGATACAACGTTAGTTTTAGCAGTGGTCTCCCGTGTAGGCAGGGGCGTCGATCTGTCCGGAAAACACAATACATTGGTGGCGGCGAGCTATTGTTCACAAACAATGCTCGCCTCACCAATGCATTGTGTTTTCCGAACAGATCGACGCCCCTGCGTGTAGGAATGATTAGGGGCACACTCTTTGATTGTTGTATTATTCCTGTTCGTTAGATTTTTGTCATTATTGGACGGGGGGGGGGGGGGGGGCGGCACGTAACCCTCCCCCCCCCCCCCCCCCCCCCCACTGCTCCCCGTATAGATACGCAACTTGGTAGTTTTATAGTAGGCTACATAACGGACAGCGGATGTTAGTGATTTCATAATTCATGTAATCGAGACTTAAATGTCTTGTCGAAAGTGGTAACGGGCGTAGTCAGATATTGAAAGAACAAAATATGGTTGGTGTACATTGAAAGATGTGAGAAAATACCAGCATGTTTCTTAGGATATCACTTTCTCCTATGCCCAGTGGCGTAGCCAGTCATGTTGTAAGGGGGGGGGGGGGGGGGGGTGAGGGGGGGGGGGTTGCGCTCGAACCTGCATGTGCGTAAGCCCGAGTCCTATTTTGTCCTGCCTTGGCGCCGCAGCTGACGGGGGTCCAAGGGGCGGATCCCCCCGGAAGTTTTTAGATTTAAGCTATTTAAAGGGATTAAGTAACATTGTCCAAATCCTCAAAATCGAATTGGAATTCGAGCAGTTCCCTCATACCTTGTTGTATTTGTTTTAACGATAAACGCATGGGACAGGTTTCGTTTTTTTTCTTGCAATTTCCCTTTCGTTAAAAAGATATTTACGATCGAAGTGTTCAGATGTTAAATTATCTATAGACCACAACAACCGTGTAAAAAATGAGTGCAATGAGTTAGTGAATATCACTTTGCATTATTTTGTGCTCATTACTCGGCCATATAAAGTCCATTTAACTTGAAATTTTCACGAAACACCCAGTGGACATATCAGATAACAACAATATACAGTATCAGGAGTATCAACCACTCATCACTTTTTGCACATGTCAACAAAGTTACTAGATCCCATTAAAGCCTCAGCATTATTATTATTTACACTATTCAGTGCATGAACATGAATTAAAGATTTACAATTGTCACTGTATAATGATTGAATTATTCTATATGATTCGAATCATTTCCAAATAGGGGATAAGCTATGCGAAGTTGGCCTCAATAAAATGTTCAATACATGTACATTTCAATTTTGCAGCTCATGACGTAAAATCATTTTATAAACTCAGAGTACGATACTCAGATTGACAAAATAATGACATCAATACACGATCATGAATCATGATATAGCGATAAACGAAACTTCAACAAGAACCAAGTTCAGTGTCTGAAAAACTCCAAGCGGGCTCCAAGCCCTCATCCTGGTACAGACACATCAAATCCATGACAACAGGGCGTCAATCCTCTCCACCAATCAACATTGATGGGGTTGACCCCACCGATCTCCGAGAATCTGCTAAGAGAATTAATGATATGTTTGTCAGTGTCGCATCGGATCTACCCCCGCTGGATGCATCTCAGCTTCCCTCGTATCTTCCTTCGCGTGAGCCATGTCCATCCGTCCAGCCATGGGAGGTTTATCGCGAACTCAAGAGCGTCAAGAGCAACACATCACCTGGGCCCGACGGAATTCCAGCTCGCATCGTAAAAGAGTTCGCGCTTGAGCTGAGTACTCCGCTGGCTGACATACTAAACGCATCATTCCAGCAAGCTGTCGTCCCTGACTTGTGGAAACGCGCAGTTGTGACACCCATCCCTAAATCTAGCCCCCCATCAGTGGATCAACTCAGACCAATTTCAATTACCGATCATTTCGCTAAAATCGCAGAAAAATTCATCGCTCAGTGGGCAGTCCAAGATATGAAGATTTGTGTTGATAGCTCGCAATTCGGCAATCAAAACAATATCTCCACTTCCCATTACCTGATAAGTCTCCTACATACCATCCATTCAAATTCTGACAAACCGCAAACCACCTGTACCTTAGTAACTACTGATTACAGTAAAGCATTTGACAGAATAGACCACAACATAGCCATTCCAAAGCTACTACAGATGAAGGTACGAGAAAGTGTTGTGGCGTGGATCAGCAACTTCCTGAGTGATCGTGTTCAATGTGTAAAGTACCGCGGTGAGCTATCCGATTGGTTGCCACTCGAAACAGGAGCACCGCAGGGAACCCGACTTGGACCTGTCATATTCCTTGCAATGATTAATGATGTTTGCAAGGATGACCCTCTCCCACACTGGAAGTATGTTGACGATTAAACAATAGCCGAATGCCGAAAAACACAACATGAATCTACCGTCCAGGCATCCGTGGATCAGCTGTGCAAGTGGTCTGATGACAACCATATGAAACTCAACCCCAAGAAATGCTCAGTGATGAACATATCCTTTGCACGCAACCTCCAGCAACCTCCCGATATTGTAATTGGAGATGTCAGCATTCGATGTGTGGTCTCTTTGAAAATATTAGGTGTCACAATCCAGTCAGATTTGAAATGGCATTCCCATGTTCAAGACATACTCCGAAGAGCGAGCATGAGACTTCATCTGTTGAGGATTTTGAAGGGTTTCGGACTGAGTGTCGACGATCTCACCACTGTATACTGTTCTTTTATACGTCCAGTACTGGAATACTGTGCAGTGGTATGGCATTCTGGGTTAACTTCGACCCAGAGTGACAAGATCGAAGCGATCCAGAAAAGGGCATGTCGTCTCATGCTCGGCCTAGGATACCAGAACTATCAAAACGCCCTTCAAACATGTAAACTGCTCATGCTCAGTGAACGACGTCTCTCTCTCTGTCGCAAATTTGCAAAAAGAATGACGGAACCCCAGTCATGTCTAAACGAGCTGCTTCCGGTAAAGAGAGAAGCTGTCCATGGTCGCAATTTGCGCAACCGAGAAGCGTTCACTGAGTTGAGATGCAGAACTGAACGGTGCAGAAATAGTCCCATCCCATTCATGGTACGACTTTTAAATGTTTAGTAAGAGATCGGGCATCTTACGCAATGGCATGTCTGAGTAATATGTATCATGGAGAAAACCCCATTTGATCATTTTTAAATACTTGCATGATGAGCTTATTTTTGAAATTATACGCGATAATATTATGGCCCATTGAACTATCATTATTTAATATTTAATATACCATACCAAATGTGTGAATCCCGCTGCAATGACTACTCGTCATTTTAATTGCAATACCCAGATTTTTGTTATATATTTATATTTTTCTACAATTACATGCATTAATATAATACTTTTGTAATATATCACACCCAAAATTCCAATTGAACCACTGTATGTTTTGTGCAATATATGATTAGTTTTATATATCTGCATGATGAGCTTATTTTTTTAATTATATGCAATAATAGTATAACCCATTGAATTATTATTATTTAATATACCATACCGAAATGTGTAAATCCCACTACAACGACTACTCTTTGTCTTGTTTTTATTGCAATACCCAGATTTTGGTTATATATATATTTTTTTTGTATAATTACATGCATTAATATAATACTTTTGTAATAATTACTTTCATATTGTACCCAAAATTTCAATTGAATCACTGTATCTTTTGTGCAGTATAAGTATTGTGTTTATACACATGTTTGGACAATTCCACACATTAATGCTTTAATAAGTTGATTGCTTTGTAGTGCATAATATAGCTCATTTTATAAGGTATTTATGAACAATATTTTACTCATGGAAAATTAATTTGTATACCCAATTTAATTTAATTATGATTGATAAATTTGTTATGCACTATCATATTATCTCAATAATTAAATTAACGCCAAATTGATTAAGATTGATATATTAATTGATACTATGATTGAATGTTTATACTCATGCTTAATCGTTAATATGCATATTAGTACATGTATTGCGTGCAATGGTAGTAGTATATTCTACGCAATCACAACAATTAAAATATATTTCCATTAAGCTTTAGCATCACTCTTTCTGATTGATTTAGTTTTACGACAATCGTGCAGACATTATATCAATTTAAATTCATTTTTACATGGCTGATTATGCCATCCTGGAAGTTGACGTTTTAAAGTAAAGCAGTATTTATATGTTTATGTCTTTGTATACCAAATTTTATATTTATATGTTAATTTGTTTTTATGACTTTGTAAAATTGTACGCAATTCAGCTTTTTAGCTGCCATGTACTTTTATTCAATAAACCATTTTCAATTCAATTCAAAAATTACATTTCCGGTAATTTTGTTTCGAAAACTCTTGTGTCAAATCCGTTCTTAAAATGTGTTACGTCATCAAGGTGTACTTGACCTAATTGTTGTCTTCATGCAGTTGATCTACATTCGTGCCGGTAAAAGTTATTTTATTCAAGTAACAATTTAATGTTCAACAAGTGGTCATATATGAATACATATTTATATACATAATTATTTGATGAAATATTTAACTTAAATATTGTCAAAATTCAAACGTTGCAAACAGGGTGATTCAAAGACTGTACTGTCCGAAGACTTCAGACTACGCTGTTTTTCGGCCAATACTTGCAGGGAGATAGGGAGCAATCTCCGTAACCATGGCGACGCTTTCCGATAAGGCCATCCCAAGTTTTACCCCGTGCTCTCTCAGTCTGACCGCATCCCGTCAACACAGGCAGGTCCTCCGTTACGATACGACACACACACACGCGCACTCATTAACATAATTGCCCGTGCTAACCCATGCAAGCGTCTGTGTGTGCATGTGTGAGCGTGGATGGATAGCTAGCTAGATACACAGGCATTACTAACCTAGTACGGTACCCTTACGGCCATCCAATCGAAGTTTTCCCTTGGTTTTTTACATGTTTACGCACAGCCGCCGTGCTTGCGCTGTGTCCATACAATAAATGCAGGGGCAATCGTACAGTGTGGTGATAAGCTGCATTGCCATGCCATAGGAACCCCTCCGCTGCAGCTCCGCATCTCTCCCTCTC
Source organism: Echinarachnius parma (assembly GCA_037951105.1). Lineage (NCBI taxonomy): Eukaryota > Metazoa > Echinodermata > Echinoidea > Clypeasteroida > Echinarachniidae > Echinarachnius > Echinarachnius parma. The sequence goes on along the minus strand of JBAMJV010012317.1, from coordinate 7,461 downwards.
TCTCCCTATCCCCCGCTTACTCTCCCGCATTCATTTTCAACACCACTACATCTCATATACATGTCCTATGCGCGACGGAGCCTATACCCCAACAACACCAACCATCCAGCGTATGTAGACCTCATCCTACACGACCAACAGCGCTTTAGTTTCTTGTACTGCGTGCGAGTAGGCAAGCCGGGTACGTTGCAGCGCATCTCCGCGGTCTTGGGATATAATTTTGGGATTTAAAACGGGATTTCCTCCGCTTATGTGATGTCCATCTGATGATCTGGTCTGCATGTCGACTGTAGAGGCATCACGGTGCAACATTTCTGGCTGGCCTTTGGGTAAGCATCGCCAATCATCTTCCAATTGTTCTCATCTCCATCTTCTCTTCCCAATCAATCTCCTTTCCATTTTCTCCAAGACCCCCTCTTTCTTGCATCTCATACCGTACGCATATCAGCTGTGCATTTTGGTACTGTATTATGCACCGTACTCATTTGTAGCGTACATATTACATGTACATGTATTATGCCAGTACAAATAGTGCATCGGTCTGTATACAATATGTGTCGGTGTTTATCTTCAGACAATATTATTGCTAATTTTCAGCCCTCAATTTTGTAATTACGTACCCTTTCGAAAACTTGGAAGAATTTTCAAATTGTCGTAAAGTAAGTAACTTACAAATGTCTCACTTACACGGTGCCATAATATAGCTTTACGAATTCGTTTGACCCACTTTCTTTGGTTTGCTCATGAACCTGTATTGTGCGTTTTTATTGTTAATCTTTATCCGACTTTTGACCTCATAATAAAGTTATAAACACGATTATTTTATAACCTGTAAATATGTGTTTGTAAATATATGTTGCCGCATCAATTCTACAAATATTTATTTTGTCTCATAATTTGTTTTTCTTTTTGCCATGGAAATATAAACCATTTTCATTAATAATTTAGGTTCACTCCTTATGTTTTCCTTCATAATAAATAAACACAATATATTATTATTTGCAAATAGAAATGTTGGCACATCTACAATTATAACATAATATTTAATATTTTGTTTGATCATGTTGCCTCACTTTCAAATTTTGTTTTCCTTTTTGTCATGGAGATATTAAAGGGGTAGTTTAGTTTTGGTAAGGCTGAACTTTAGTAGCCAAAACCTGCACAGTAACATTATAAACTAACAGTTATAACTCCACCATGCTCGAAAGGTATACAAACTTACAAGTAAAACGCCTGTTATCATTCAAAAAGAGCCATTAAAACACAAGAGGGCGCTTTTTTAAAAGGCATTGGTTTCAACCATTTTCAACCAAAATTATGCATGTGATGTTTTGTTGATATAATGATTAAATAGCGAGATCATCAACAACCATTTAAAAAACGCTTTTGAAAATTTTTGAAAAAGTGCAAGCATTTTTTTATTTTATCGACACTCAGTTTTTCATTACCTCACAAAAAAATTGCGATGTGCAGTGCCCTCTCTACCAAAACTAAACTACCCCTTTAACCATTTTAATTTATAATTAAGGTTCACCCATTATATTTACGTTTTTACTTCATATTCATAATAAACACGATATCGTATTAGTTCTAAATAGATAATGTTACCACATCTACAATCATAATATATTCAATAGTTTGCGTATTTTATGATTCATATGACATGTATACCATGTCACATCTCCCTCATTTGTTTTTCTTGTTGCCATGGTGATTGGGGAAATAAAACATTTTCATTTATAATTTAGGTTCAATCTGTTATGGTTTACCTCATAATAATCACAATATCTTATTAGTTTTAAATAGATAATGTTATACCACATCTACAATCATAACATATTTATATTCTGGCTGATATGATTCATGTATATCATGTCGCAGACTCGCATCACTCTCATTATTTATTTGTTTTGTTTTTGGTATGGGGATAGGAGAAATAAACCATTTTCACTTATAATTTAGGTCCAATTTGTTATGGTTTACCTCATAATAAACGCAATATCTTATTAGCTGTAAATAGATTATGTTACCATATCTACAATCATAATATATTCATTATTTTGTCTGATAATATTATGATTCATGTAAATATAGTATCATGTCGCAGCACTCTCATTATTTGTTTTTCTTTTTGCCATGGTGACTGGAGAAATAAACCATTTTCATTTATAATAATCACAATATCCTACTATTTGTAATTGGATAATGTTACCACTTCTACAATCATAATATATTTATTATTGTGTCTGATATGATTCATGTATATATCATGTCGCATCACTCTCATTACTTTTTCATGGAGATATATAAACCATTTTTTTAAATATTAGGTTAATAATAATATACACTATTTATATAGCGCCTATCACGATTGATAATCATCTCTAAGCGCTTTACAATTATATTATTACCCCGGTCATATGATACAATGCAAACCAGCACACATTGTGTGCACCATCTCCACTCCCTGGGGAGTATTCCTCCCAAGCGCTCAGTGGGCTCAAGAAGATCGTTCACATAAAGGCTCTCACCTCCTACCGGTCCCCATTTATACACCTGGGTAGAGAGCAGCAATAGTGGATAAATTGTCTTGCTGAAGAACAAACGCGGTGGGCAGGGTTCGAACTCGGGATCTCATGATTGGAAAGCGCGCGCTTTACCAATCTTGCCACACCACATCCAGGCAATATCCTTTTTTGTTTAAATGTTATCATGCAGCGCTCGAAATAATTGCGCCCTGGCCCTAAACTGTCTGCACGTGTGGCCATTTTCAGTGGGCACCGGTCGAATACTAATAGTTTAGGATTACAAAATAAATAATAATCCTACTAATCATTGAAGTCAAATCCCACTTACCAGGCCTAGCGAACAGTAATTTCAATAACAAACATGTTACTTGTTTTGTTGTTCTTATATTTAATAGTCACCCAATATTGGTGTGTTTGTTACAGTACTTTGTTTGCCTGTGCTTCTTTGCTTGTTTTTTCCTGCGTTTTCAAAATGAACACGTTTGATTTTATAAACATAAAATATAATTTAAATATATTTCTCTTGCATACACAGAGTCACATAAAACATAGGCGCCGGAAGTGGGGGGGCAGGGGGGGCGGCCGCCCCCCCCCCCCCCCCAATCCAAAAAGTGGGGGGGTAAAACACGTTTTTTGCCCCCCCAAAAAAGCCCCCCCCCCCCAAAAAAAAAAAAAAAAAAAAAAAGAAAGAAAGAAAAAGAAAAGGAAGAAGAGAGGGAAATAAAAAATAAAATGTATGAGCCAATACTTGTCTATTCTAACGTTTAAAAACTAATTCATACATCTATTTTAAGTTTTCGCTGCGCGCTTCGCGCGCAAACAAATGATCTCAGTTTGTTGTGTAACTTGCGTATGGTACGTCTGGGGTGGGTTTTTATGTACCGGGCCACGTAGTTCTTGTGTAGGCTGTCATTGCTCTGGCTGTTTGTGTGACGTGCACCAAATTGCACCATTTCTAGCATAAATGCAAAATCTTCCGCGTGGGAGGGGGCACCCCCTCCCAAACCCTCCCCCTCTGGCTCTGCCCCAGCCCTCGGTCGCTTCGCTCCCTCGGGACTCATTTTGGGATGTAAGCTATGATGTTGGATCATACATAATGTGGCATATGCTTAATGTTTGTATGCACCAGATTGCACCATTCCAAGTATATAAATGCAAAATCGTCCCCGTGGGAGGAGTATACCCCCTCCCAAACCCTCCCCCTCTGGCTCTGCCCAGCCCTCGGTCGCTTCGCTCCATCGGGACTCATTTTGGGATGTAAGCTATGATGTTGAATTGGATCATACATAATGTGGCATATGCTTAATGTTTGTATGCACCAGATTGCACCATTCCAAGTATATCAATGCAAAATCGTACCCGTGGGAGGGGTATACCCCCTCCCAAACCCTCCCCCTCTGGCTCTGCCCCAGCCATCGGTCGCTTCGCTCCATCGGGACTCATGTTTGGCTGTAAGCTATGTTGTTGGATCATTCATAGTGTGGCATATATGGTTTATGTTTTTATGCACCAGATTGCACTAATTCAAGTATATAAATGCAAAATCTTCCCGTGGGAGGGGGATACCCCCTCCCAAACCCTCCCCCTCTGGCTCTGCCCCCAGCCCTCGGTCGCTTCGCTCCCTCGGGACTCTTTTTGGCTGTAAGCTATGTTGTTATATCGTACATAATAATGGCATATGGTTTATGTTTTTATGCACCAGATTGCACCATTTCAAGTATATAAATTATGCAAAATATTCCCCGTGGGAGGGTGATACCCCCTCCCAAACCCTCCCCCTCTGGCTCTGCCCCAGCCATCGGTCGCTTCGCTCCCTCGGGACTCATTTTTGGCTGTAAGCTATGTTGTTGGATCATTCATAGTGTGGCATATATGGTTTATGTTTTTATGCACCAGATTGCACCAATTCAAGTGTATAAATGCAAAATCTTCCCCGTGGGAGGGGGATACCCCCTCCCAAACCCTCCCCCTCTTGCTCTGCCCCAGCCCTCGGTCGCTTCGCTCCCTCGGGACTCATTTTTGGCTGTAATTAGCTATGTTGTTATATCGTACATAATGTGAGCATATGGTTTATGTTTTTATGAACCAGAATGCACCATTTCAAGTATATGAATGCAAAATCGTCCCCGTGGGAGGGGGATACCCCCCTCCAGCCCTCGGTCGCTTCGCTCCCTCAGGGACTCATTTTTGGCTGTAAGCTATGTTGTTTGATCATACATAATGTGGCATATTGTTATGTTTTTATCCACCAGATTGCACAATTTCAAGTCCCAAAATGCAAAAGCTCCCTACCGTGGGGAGGGGCCCCGGGAGGGGGGACACCCTCCTCCCACCCCCCCCCCCCCCCCCCCCCCCCCGCCTCAGTCACTTCGCTCCCTCGGGCTTGGTCGCTTTATCCTCGCAATGTCTCACTCTCACCTCTGGCAACCCTGTTAGTGCTGGTTGGGCATGAGCCCTTAAACACATAAATCGTGAGCCCCCTTAGGGTTTTGCCCCCCCAATCCAAAACTGCTTCCGGCGCGCCTGACATAAAATACGATACATATTCAACAAGAAATTTGTAATACAAATTGTAACATGAGATGCAAAAGAAACGCACGAGACCGCTTTTGGTTTCGTATCACAGACTATATAGTAAAATTGTAAAAGTCCTGATTTAATATTTGCCAAACTAGACTGTGATAAGGTCTGTTTAAAAATCATGAATTTTGAAATTTGTATCATAATATAAATAACCACATATAATGTCGCGTTGGTGATACATTAAAGGGGTAGTTTAGTTTTGATATAGAGGGGCGCTGCACGGAATAATTTTTTTGTGAGGTAATGCAAAACTGAGTGTAAGATTTGAAAGAGCATACAATTTTAATGGCAGAATAAAATTTATTTGATCAAAATCGGTTCAGAAACGGCTAAAATACCAATAAATATATCCGATCGGAATAAATCTGGGTGCCAGATTTATTCAAGGATTTTTTATTTTATTTATAAAATGCCTACACTTTTTTTAAAATGTGCAAAAGAGGTTTTTAAATAGTTGTTGATGATCTCTCTATTTAATCATTATTTCAACAAAACGATCACATGGTTGAAACCAATGCTTTTTTAAAAAGCGCCCTCTTGTGTTTTAATGGCTCTTTTTGAACATAACATGCTTTTTAATTAGTCGTTTGTAATTTTCTATACCTTTCGAGCATGGTGGAATTATAACTATTAGTTTGTAGTGTTATTGTGCAGGTTTTGGTTACTAAAGCTTAGCCTTACCAAAACTGTACTACCCCTTTAACTGTTTTTGTTGTGTGCTAATTATGCATGTGTCGACATTGTCCTCAGTGGCGTAGCGTGGTCGGAATGATTGGGGGGGGGGGGGGGGGGGAGAGGGGGGGGGGGGGGTAAGCTTAGGGGGGTGGGGTGCGAGTGATTGGGGGCACACCCTAGTATTTCTTTATTCAGTAGCGTATAGCGTGGTCGGGGCTAATGGGGGAGGGGGGCAGCAAATTATTGGGGCACAACTTATGTATATTTTGTTTATAATTTCGTAGATGTCCCCCTTTTGTGTTTAATTGTTTTTGTCAAACAATTTGTGGCTACGTGCCCCCGCTGTGCCCCCCCCCCCTCCCCAATCCACATATACGCCACTGATTGCCCCTGTGATCTATACCATTTGTGTGAGTGTGAGGTTGACGTGGCAACTTGATATAACACTCCAGCGACATATCTAAACGCAGTTAATACATTCATAAATCGATATCAGTCGATGTTTCTTTTATTTTGCATCGGATGCGAATTGCGCATCAAATTTTATTTCGGGAAGGTCGATACTTACTCCCCGTCAATATAATAATAAATAGATATCGACCCCTATAGAAGTGAGATAGTGCTCATCAATATTCCCTTTCGATTCAATCTTTGTCCTTGCAAATTTGTATGACAAGTATTAATGAAGTACCCTTGGAATAACTGATTTCGTTATATATAGGCCATTATATTTGTAGCACGGGAAATTAATTTAATCACGCCACAATGTTCATATCGTTGTACTTTCCTTTATAAATCAACTACATAAATAGACATCCACTGTAGACACCCATTTTGTCATGAAGTACACGTCCTAATTAGACAACATGACAATTTAAATTTAATGAACCTGTCAATCTTCTTTTTGGAAAACATGTATTTCATATTTTTAGACACTAATAACTTTATAAGATTATACAATAAATGTCGTTACTACGTAACGCAATTTTGTACAAGTCTCTCTTACAAGCTCATTATATAAATTGAACAAATATACATACATGTATAATAAGCATTTATTTTTGGATAGATTTTAATTGTATAAATTGTATCACTTCCATATACTGATAGGGTTAGCTCAACAAACGTTGCCATGGCTACGTATACGACTACCCATCGCGGTTTGCCGTCTGTAGCTACGCTTGCCTGATCTGGCAACATCATTTTAATATACCGTATAAGTATATGTAAATACGTACAACGCTTTCCTTGGGGAGCACAACAATTCCCATAATAGACATGATAGCCCGATCTTCATTGAAATACTACTGACTAGTGCTTAGTTTTGGGAGATTATTGTGATATAGGGCCAAGTCGGCCAACTTACCAAGTATGGAATAACCAATGTACCAAGGTAATATTTTAGTTGTTAACCAGGGTAAACTTCGTAAGATGAGAAGGGTATAACACTAACTCAGCTCAGCTTCACCGCTAGTACTACCAATTAGCATTATAACTAAAAATAGACTTAGCATTCAACTAAGCAAGACAAAGTTTTATGTTTAAACTTTAAACCCATAATGATAACACACAGTCCACACTGATTTACTGATAATATTGCTATAACTATATAATATATATTCCTTAAATTATAATATTTACGTATGCAAGTAAAGTAACTGAGTATTGCTTATAC
>JBAMJV010012316.1:0-38090 GCA_037951105.1 Echinarachnius parma | reverse complement strand
CTTATCCTCCCGATAACAAGTTATATAATATGAAACATACAAATATATCTATTCTTTTATGACTTTGTAATACTACTTTTGTTAAAATCTTTGTATATTGTTTGATGTATAATGTTTTGACTATTGTTGTATTTAAAAAATCTTGATTCGGAAATAAACACAAACAAACAAACCCTATCAATAGCCCTACCCAGCTAGCCACCTGACGTCGGGCCGATGTCGGAATTTGGTTGCCGGATGTCGGCATATCGCCGTTGGCTCGAGGTTAAAATGTCCGCCAGCCCAACATCGGCACGACGTCATTTTTGTGATATATTGGCATAACGTCATTTTCCGACAATGGCCCAACATCATGTTGGGCCATTGTCGGAAAATGACGTTATGCCAATATATCACAAAAATGACGTCGTGCCGATGTTGGGCTGGCGGACATTTTAACCTCGAGCCAACGGCGATATGCCGACATCCGGCAACCAAATTCCGACATCGGCCCGACGTCAGGTGGCTAGCTGGGTAGTACAGGAGCTCATGGACACACCCTTATTTGCAGGGTTCCTCGCTACTGCATTGCCATGTACGCTATATACAACATAACAGATCTACTATTTTATACCTTTAAACCCCATTTTGAGAGTGTTCAAATGCAATGATCCAGAAGCTTCCGGGGTCTCCGCCCCCTGGAACCCAGGCAAGGGCAATAAGGGGTCCCTTTATCCCACATGTTCAACAAATTGTGAAAACTGGTCGTAAATTAAACTTACATTAATTGAAATGTTCATATTTGTATTTCAGGGCTGATGTGCCCACTACCCAGCTAGCCACCTGACGTTGGGCCGATGTCGGAATTTGGTTGCCGGATGTCGGCATATCGCCGTTGGCTCGAGGTTAAAATGTCTGCCAGCCCAACATCGTCAAGACGTCATTTTTGTGATATATTGGCATAACGTCATTTTCCGACAATGGCCCAACATCATCTCATGACATGATGTTGGGCCATTGTCGGAAAATGACCTTATGCCAATATATCACAAAAATGACGTAGTCACGATGTTGGGCTGGCGGACATTTTAACCTCGAGCCAACGGCGATATGCCGACATCCGGCAACCAAATTCCGACATCGGCCCAACGTCAGGTGGCTAGCTGGGTAGGCCCCTGTCCCACTAGGCCCTGTTATACGGCTCTTTGTATTGTATTCTTTCAATATTTTCCTCGCTATGCCCTTTAAACATGTTAAACATACGCTACTAATAGCTTCATTATTTCATACAATTTTATCACACATAATAGCAGTTCTAAGTGTCTGAATTCTAAAAGCTTCCGGGGGCTCCTGCCCCTGGACCACCATTAAGGCCCCCAATGTGGGTGCCCCTTGATTCAACCCATTCAGGGCTTCGTTCAATGTGCACAGAATAAAACTTCCTATATAAAAGTTCAAAATGGTTAAACCCAAAAGCTTCTTGTGGCTTGGCCCCCTAGACCCCCTGCTGGGGTGTCATTCGGTTAAAAACTATTTTCTGCCACCCCCCCCCCCCCCCCCCCAGTCTTTAATTCTTGGGAATATAGGACTTTTGGCTCTTTTACCGGTGCTCTGGAAAATGTCGCCCCCCCCCCCCCCCAATCGCAAAAACGGATCGACGCCTCTTGTAATATTTATATCTTTACATTTTATATTTATAATTAATTTAAACGTTGATTATGAACAATTTGACTATACAAATTAATGTATTTACATTTATATATCATATTGTAAACAATGCAATTTACAAACCGAAAATTGTATGTATTTTTTATTATATATTAAATTTGTTTGGCTCAATTATGAAATCGATATGACAATGATTTAGTTGAACAGAGTTCCAGCGGAAGTTTACATGCATGTAGGCACTCAGCTTTAAAAAAAACTACCGCAATCACAAAAATAGCTTGACTAAATACTTTTCCAGCTTGTATATTTGTAGACAGAGAAAATCCACCTCGTTCTGGAGGGGTCCTTTACTATCATGACGTCATACCATCCCCACCATAGAGAACGGGTGAGAAAAAAAAATCGTCAAAGAACCCTCGAAACATTGGCTTATTTGTTGGACTAGTATATTTGCTGCAATGTATATATTACAGTGTATTCATAATAGCAACACGGGGCCTTGGCTAAAATTTAGGTGATTTGCATAATGATGAGAGTAGCCGAAGTGGGTTTTCATATTGAATTTTATTCATGAAATTTGATAAATAGTGTATTTATGGATTATTTGTTATTTGTTTATCAATTGTCATTGGTACATTGTTTAATATTAGTAATTGTTATGGCGCGACATTATAGAGAAAAACGTGTGTTTTGCACCTGAACCAGCACGTACAATATACATGCACCCCCTTTTTAAAATTTTAATTCAATATGGAATAAACATACGTTTGCACTTGCACTGTTGACCCACTCAACACGCTTTTAATTTATTTTATTCTATTTTGTATTATATTTGTTTGTATAATTTAGATTTCTCATTTAAGTGACGAGTTAGTAATTGTTATACAACAACTGTTTGGCACCATGTAGCTCCCCCCTCCCCCTCCCAGGCCACCATCCACTCAAGCTCCCTGCTTATGATGGTTGGTCTGCTGCATTTGTTTATTTGTTGTAATAATATACATACATTATTGTCACATTAATATATATGATTATATAACTATTTCTATTTCATTGTTTTATTATTATGTATGTAAAAATGTTCTTTGTTTATTTTATTTGGATTTTGTTAATAAATGCAGAAATAAATCTGCCTTAAAAAGAAAAGAAAAAAAGAATAGACCAGAGAGAAAAGAGAACTTAAAAGGATCTAGTAACTTTGTTAACATGTGCACAAATTTGCAAATGGGTATGTCTGTGATCTGATATGTCCACCGAGTGACTAGTGTATGGGATCGGATCAATAGGCAGTTTTCGATCGCTTAGACGAGGGCTGTTCACCTGTCGTCCCAGTGAGGTACCACAATGAGTTGACTAAACACGTTGACTGCTGTTTTCTACCTTTTCGATTTCAAACGACGACGTGCGTTCAAGTCTCTGGACAGTTACGTCATGCAGTGCTCGTGCGAAATTTGCAGAGAAGATTTTTTTCAGAGAAGATGTAATACAGTCAAACCTGTGTATAGTGACCACCAAATGGAAACAATAGAAGTGGCCGTTATAAACAGGTGACCTTAATGAACAGGTTCTGTAATAAAAGACTTATGAAGTCTAACTTCTGTATAGTGACCACTCAATGAAAAACATACAATTGTCGCTAAATTTCAAGTGACCTTTATAGACAGGTGCCAAAATATGATTTACAGTCAAACCTGTGTATAATAACCACCAAATGGAAATCAAAAAATTGACCGCTATAAGCAGGTGATCATTATAGACAGGTTCCCATACTAGAAACAAGTGGCCACTTTAAACAGGTTTCCATTACAGACAGGTTCCAGAATAATTGTTATAGTCAAACCTGTGTTTAATGACCACCAAATGGAAATTGAAAAATTGGCCGCTAAAATCAGGTGACCTTTATAGACAGGTTCCGAAATATCGTTTACAGTCAAACAAGAAAATCGGCTGCTATTAACATGTGACCTTTATATACATGATATATAAATAGTTAACCCTTCGTATAATGACCACAAAGGAAAACACGAACATTTGCCGCTATAATCAGGTGACCTTTATAGACAGGTTCCGAAATATCGTTTACAGTCAAATCTGTGTATAATGACCAACGAAGGAAAACAAGAACATTGACCCCTATAAACAGGTGACCTTAGTAGACCAGTTCCATACAAATGTAGTTAGCCCTTTGTATGGTGTCCACCTAAGGCTAAGGGCAACAAGACATGAAAGAAATTGGCCGCTATAAACAGGTGACCATTATAGACAGGTTCACATACTAGAAACAATTGGCCGCTTTAAACAGGTTTCCATTACAGACAGGTTCCAAAATACTTTTACAGTCAAACCTGTGTATATGATTACCAAATGGAAGTTAAAACATTGGCCGCTATAAACAGGTGACTTTTAAAGACAATGTCCATAAAACAGGGTAATGCCAAACCTGTGTATAGTGACCACCCAAAGAAAACAATAGGAGTGGGCGCTATATTGAGGCATGTTATATAGACAGACGTCATAAAAAAATCCCATAGTCAAACCTGTATATAGTGACCACCCAATGCTGACAAGAAGTATGGACGCTATAAGCAGGTCACCTTCATAGACAAAATCATTAAAATCATATATTACAGTCAACCTGTTTACATAAACCACAAAAGGGAAACAAGAAAAATACAGTTATATGAAGCTGTGTTTTGTAACCAAATAGTGTTATCATGAATTTATCAAGATAATTATGTAAAAACATTGACAGTGTATTATCATTCTAACTTCTTCAATTTCTATTGCCATTCATTTGAATATCTGTGTATCAAACGGTCTGGTTTTACCAAAGTCCGATGAAGAATCAAGAAGTTTCTGAAAGGAATAATACAATTGATCGTATGCTATACCTCATTACAGTGGCGTAGCGTGGTCGGACTTATTATCTGGGGGCATACCTTTTGTATCTCTTTGTTTTTTTTTCTAAAAAATGTCCCCTTATGCTTTCTTTTGTTTTTGTTTTCTTCAAATTATTGGGGGGCATGTGCCCCCCATGCCCCCCCCCCCCCCCCCCCGTCGCTACGCCACTGCCTCATTAAGTGCTGTAATTGCAAAATTATTACCATTTCTTTGGGGATTGAGAAGACTTATTACCAAAACCATATCAGAAAATACCTTTTCTTTTATTCTCGTGTATACGCTTAAAATAAAAACAAATTTGTACATTATACTCTATTTTTCTTTCCACGGGTGAGATTTAGATTTAAACATAATTACTGCAGCACTTAAATTCGCCATGAGCGTTTTTTTATGCAGATGGAATTGGCACATTATATACATTCTTAATCATTAATTAAAAAATGAACTAAAATTTCAGTATAATAATCCGAAGGTTCCGAAATATCGTTTACAGTCAAATCTGTGTATAATGACCAACGAAGGAAAACAAGAACATTGACCGCTATAAACAGGTGACCTTAGTAGACCAGTTCCATAAAAATGTAGTTAGCCCTTTGTATGGTGACAAGGCAGAATGTTGGCCCTTTGTATGGCCCTTTGAATGGCCCTTTGTATGGCCCTTTGTATGGCCCTTTGTATGGCCCTTTGTATGGCCCTTTGTATGGCCCTTTGAATGGCCCTTTGTATGGCCCTTTGTATGGCCCTTTGTTGGCCCTTTGAATGTTGGCAGAATGTTAGCCCTTTGTATGGTGACAAGGCAGAATGTTTGAACTCGTATTTCCAATCTGTCTTCACTGAGAAACAAAACCAGCAAGAGCACATGCATGGGCCTTCTCCTTACGGGAACATTGGTCATCTTCATGTCCATCGTCCTGGAATTGCGAAGCAACTATTGCAGCTCAACCCAGCAAAGGCAAGTGGACCAGACGAGTTACCACCCAGACTCCTGAAACTGATCGCCCACGAGATTGCTCCAGCCTTGGCTTTCTTGTTCCAGCAAAGCCTTAACACCGATGTCGTCCCTACACCATGGAAACAGGCTTTTGTAACACCCATCCATAAGTCGGGCGACAAATGCAATCCTTCCAACTACAGACCAATCTCGCTGACCTGCATCTGTTGCAAAGTGATGGAGCATGTTGTCCTCAGCCACATCTCCAAACATGTATCATCTAACAACATCCTGATAGATGAACAGCATGGATTCAGGCAGAAGCTCTCCACTACAACTCAACTCATATCAGCTACACACGACTGGGCACATACCCTTCAAAGGAGAGGTCAAACCGATGTTGTCTTCTTGGACTTTCGGAAGGCGTTCGATCGTGTCCCCCACCAACATCTTCATACCAAAATACAACACTATGGTATCACTGGAGACACATCGCGCTGGATAATGGCACTCCTTTCAAACAGGCAACAAGCAGTAACAGTAAATGGATCGAGATCATCTTGGAGGGCAGTAACATCTGGTGTACCCCAAGGATCGGTGATCGGTCCAACCCTGTTCCTGCTTTACATCAACGACATCACTGAGAACATCCAGTCCAGAATGCGCCTGTTTGCAGATGACAGTGTGATCTACCGTGACATATCATCCGAAGACGACCACAGTATCTTACAACAAGACCTACACACCTTGGCAGATTGGTCCACCAAGTGGCTCATGGCATTTAACATCAGCAAATGTGCTAGCCTCACCATCTCCAGGAAGCACAAGCCTAGCATCCATGAGTACTACCTGCACAATGAGACCATCCCAAGGGTAGAACAATACAAGTACCTAGGAGTTACTGTTTCAAAGGACCTTCGTTGGGCTTCTCACTGCCAGACCATCTTGCACAAGGCCAACAGAACCCTAGGACTGCTGCGGCGAACACTGTCCCCATGCTCGAAAGAAGTGAAGAACAGGGCATACCTGGCCCTTGTACGCCCGCAACTTGAGTATGGCTCCGAAGCCTGGAACCCGTACAACTCCACTTCAATTCAAGGGATAGAGCGAGTGCAGAGAGCAGCAGCCCGCTTTGTGCATCAAGACTACAGGAGGAGCACATCAGCCTCTGCACTTGTAACTGCACTTGATTGGGACCTCCTGCACACACGCCGGATCCTTGCACAGACTACCGTGCTGTTCAAAATTCACCATGCACTTGTCAGCATCTCACCTCCAGTCCTCATCGTACCAGCCTCGTACTTTGGGAGAAACGACCACAACCTCAAATACTCAATACCACAAGCAACAATAGACCCCTACAAATTCTCCTTCTACCCACGATCCATTCGAATCTGGAATCAACTACCAAGCATAGCAGTCAACTCAACATCTGTGACTGCTTTCCAGAAGGCTGCCCTACCAGCTCTTAGATGCATGCAGCCTCCGGTGGGATCCAGGATGCTGTAGATCAGAGCTTGGTTTTTACTTGCACTTAAACACTCCATTTCTTATTGTATATAATGGACATTCACCTACACTGTAAATACCCTCACTTTTCACGTCGGCCATTGACGTCACATCACTAGTCATCCCAGTTTAGCTTCCCCAGTGAGCTGCTATAGGGATTATCTCTTCAAGGTCAAGGTCAAGGTGACCACCTAAGGCTAAGGGCAACAAGACATGAAATAAATTGGCCGCTATAAACAGGTGACCATTATAGACAGGTTCCCATACTAGAACAAATTGGCCGCTTTAAACAGGTTTCCATTACAGACACGTTCCAAAATATTTTTACAGTCAAACCTGCGTATATGATTACCAAATGGAAGTTAAAACATCGGCCGCTATAAACAGGTGACTTTTAAAGACAATGTCCATAAAACAGGGTAATGCCAAACCTGTGTATAGTGACCACCCAAATAAAACAATGGGGGTGGGCGCTATATTGAGGCATGTTATATAGACAGACGTCATAAAAAATCCCTATATCGTGACCACCCAATGCTGACAAGAAATATGGACGCTATAAGCAGGTCACCTTTATAGACGAAATCATTAAAATCATATATTACAGTCAACCTGTTTACAGAAACCACAAAATGGAAACAAGAAAAATACAGTTATATGAAGCTGTGTTTTGTAACCAAATAGTGCTTATCGTCACAGATCTAACCGATGGCAAAACAGGGGTTTACTCGTACTAGATTTCTGGTTCGAAATACGGGCACGTAGATGCGCTTGCGCACTGCTTCAAAATATGACGTCATCGTACCAGTTCACATGTCAACGAAGAAATCGAAAACTCGCTATTAATGCGATAAACATTAAGAACCAGTACTGACCGCGATTATTAATTGCACGGTTAAAGGGATATTGTTTACTTTGTTGGCATGTGCAGAAAGTGATGACTGGTTGGTAAAATGTGTATATTTGTGATTCCGTGTATATACATACAGACTAGTGCCAGAGATCAATATAATGCGATAAACATCTATTGTTGGGGTTTTCTTCTGACTTTCCTTCATTTCAAGAGCCATTGTGTAATAACCCCCAACACATATCACACGTACACTATGACAGTAAAGGACGGGCAAACAGGGTAACATTTGAAGGCCACCTTATAAGTCCACACAGCACATGCCGGACCGCGATGTTACTCGATGTTACTGTAAATAATTTTCAAACATATAGAGAAACTGACCAGAAATATAATATGACTGAAAAGAGCAAAGAAAACGGGATCCCGCTGGAATCCCATTTTGTTTGCTCTTTTTCAGTAAATAATTTTCAATAACAATTAAAGGGATAGTGCAGTTTTGGTAAGGCTGAACTTAAGTAACCAAAACCTGCACAGTAACATTACAAACTAACATTTATAACTCCACCATGCTCGAAAGGTATACAAAATTACAAACGACTAAGTAAGAAGTCTGTTATCATTAAAAAAGAGCCATTAAAACACAAGAGGGCGCTCTCTAAAAAAGCATTGGTTTCAACCATTTTCCATACAGAATTATGCATGTGATGCTTTGTTGAAATAATGATTAAATAGAGAGATCATCAGCAACTATTTAAAAACCGCTTTTGAAAATTTTGGAAAAAGTGTAACCATTTTTTTTTTTTTTTAAATCATCGAATAAATCTGGGGCCCAGATTTATTACGATCGGATACATTTATTGATATTTCAGCCATTTCTGAACCGATTTTGACGAAATAAAGTTTATTCTGCCATTAAAATTGCACGTTCTTTCAAATTCGACACTCCGTGTTTCATAACCTCACAAACAAATTGTGTTGTGCAGCGCCCTCTCTACCAAAACTGAACTACCCCATTTAATGTGTTTCATCACATGTGCAAAAAGTGATGAATGGTTGATACAATGTGTATTGTTGTGATCTGATATGTCCACTGAGTTATGTGTGAACATTTCACGTTAAATGGATGTTATCTTCTATATTATAATAAGAGGACGGGGTTGGTGTCCGTGTGTTGCTGTCCATCACGGTAGTTTTCGCGTATATTTTTAGCTGGGCGATGGATCTGACGTTTGTACGCAAGCTGTGCGATATCCTTTTTAACTATATTTCGCGATATATCAGAAAATTTCGCTGGTCCACTAAACGGGAGGGACGGGATCTGTTTTGCATTGGTATATAGTACTGCGTACAGACATGCTGGGTACAGCCAGGTTCTGTGGCGGAATTATACATCGCATTGATGTCTTACATGCTCAGACAATCTACGGTAACTGTACATTCCAAAAGCGAAAGCGACCGTCGGGAGCGGAATTTGCATAGACTATATACAGAGTAGCGGAATATTGTAGGTCCGGCATCTGTGCATTGTCAACGCACAATCTACTACATTGTACACACATTCGAGTGATTGTACATGTCCGTATATATGCATGACTGAATTTGATCGGTGATTTTTGTTCACATTTTCAAGTTCAACACGATATTCGCAAAATTGGCAAAACAGGCTATACGGCTACCAAAATAGGTTTCTCTCTGTCACTGGTTTAATTTCTGAATAAAGGCTAATTGTAAATGTTTACTCGAAGTGCATACTTTGTTGTACTCAAGTATACAAAATGTGTGCTTTTTGTAAATAATGTGTAAACAAGAAGAGCAAGGAATTAGGGTTATTGATCTACTTGACAACGATTTAATTAATACTGTTTATTGTTTGACATGTGATCGCTGGCAGCATACCTAGGGTTTTTACAAGGGGGGGGGGGGGGGTGGGGGGGGGGGGGGTAGGGGGGGTTATTGCGTCAACCAAAATTTTCCAGGGGCTGGGTGTCGGCCAAGTATTTCGAGGGGGGTGTCGGTCAAGTAATTCGAGGGGGTGTCGGGTCAAGTATTTCGAGGGGGGTGTCGGTGAAGAATTTTTGAGGATGGTGTCGGTCAAATATTTCGTAGGGGGGGGGGGGGGCGGTGAAGAATTTTCGAGGGGGGTGTCGATGACAATTTTTTCAAGAGGGGGGGTACCGGTGAAGACTCTTTCAAAGGGGGGAGGGATGTTGGTGAAGAATCTCGAAGGGGGGTGGGGGATTTTTCGAGGGGGGTGTCAGTGAAGATTTTTTCGAGAGGGGGTACCAGTGAAAATTCTTTCGGTGTCGCTGAAGAATTTGTAAGGGGGGTGGGTGTCCGTGAATATTTTTTGAGGGGGATTTGAACCACACCCTCCCCCCCCCCCCCCCCCCCCACCCGGGTACCCATATGCCTGTGAATATGAGATTGAATCACCACCGGGGGGGGGGGGGGGGTGTCGGTGAAGAATCTTGAAAGGGGGGGGGGGTGTCTGTAAAGATTTTTCGAGGGGGGGGGGGGGTTGTCGGTGAAGAATTTTCGACGCGAGGGGGGTGTCGATGAAGATTTTCTCGAGAGGGGGTACTGGTGAAGATTCTTTCAAAAGGGGGCGGGGGTATCGGTGAAGAATTTGTGAGGGGGGTTCATGGTGTCCGTGAATATGTTTTTTGAGGGGGGGGGGGGGGGGAACCCCAAAACAGCCCTTTTTCATCAAAGTGGAATTTGAACCCCCCCCCCGTGTACGCATATGCCTGTGAATATGAGATTATACACTTATTAAATCATATCATAACCATTCAAACAGAGATTCCATTAATTGACCAAATGTTTTTTACAGGACAGATACATAAAATAACGAAATACAAAAATACAACATACAACATACATCTTACTCAAAGATCTGGTGACGGGTAATTTGCTAGTATATCTGAATAATGAGCGAAAATGCAAAGTGATGCAATTTTGGGGCAATTATTAAACCGAACAGGATTCAACAAATTAACCCATAGTGGGCTGCAATGAACCAAATTCACTTTGATTTAAATCATGTGCAGTTTTAGTTATTTAGACAAACAAGACAATTTAAGTACTGTGACTTCGCACTGAAGATACTTGAAGTACATTATTTGTTTTTAATAAAGTACATTTTATGCACACATTAAAGCTTCATGACAGTACTTGAACTTGGCACTGAAGATACATGAAGTATATTATTTGTTTTTAAGTACATGTTATGCACACATTAAAGTTCATGACAGTACTTGAACTTGGCACTGAAGATACATGAAGTATATTTTAACCCCTTCAGGACTTATCCCGAAAATACTCCGGCTGAGGTCTATGGAGAATGCATGTTACATGTATAGCAAATTCAATCAGTCCTGAACATGTTAAAAAAAGTAAGACACACAATGCACACATTAAAGGGATCTAGTAACTTTGTTTGACATGTGCAACACGTGATGAATGGTCGATGTGATCTGATATGTCCACTGAGTAATGTGTGACAATTTCACGTGAAATGGATGTTTTATGGCCGAATAATGAGCAAAAATGCAAAGTGATATTCACTAACTTATTGCACTGACTTTGCACATGGTTATGACTATCCAGTGGATAGTTTAACATCCGAACACTTCAATCGTAAATATCTTTTTAACGAAAGGGTAGTTCGAAAAACCAAAACCGGTCCCATGCTTTTATTGTTAATACGAATACGATTTTAATACGACAAGGGCCCCGTTGCAGAAAGAGATGCAATCGATTGTAACGTTGCGATCGATTGTAAGTCCGATCATGTGACTAAATGCGCTCATCTGATTGGTTCAAATGCGCAAATTTTCTGACTTGCAATTAATTGCAACTTTGCAATCGATTGCATCTCTTGCTAATTCTGCAACGGGACCAAGGTATGATAGAACCGTTATAGAGTTCCAAGTAAGTTTTAAGAATTTTGACAATGTTACTAGATCCCTTTAATGTACGTATGCTGTTTAATTTTGGGGAGAGGCTACCCTGAATACGTATCACTCCGTCCTTCCCCTAGCCTCTGTATCTTGTCGTCGTTCTACATTGTTCGAAGAGTAGTAAACCGTAACACATCATTTAATGAAGTCGACTGCCTCTAGACTAAAGTGTATCATCATACCCAGCATATCCGTTACACGCCGATGAGAGTTTGACATCTAGCGCTTGCATAAAGACCGCCCAAGTATTTCAAGTTGGTAAGTCATACAAAACATTTAAATGAATAATCATAACGTGTACATTCCAGATGCAAATTAACATGCATTAAACGGAATAACCAGTGGTAAGGTATTTTAAAAATGATAGTATTATGAGTATTTGGTGACGCTAATAAACAACCATGTTCACTGGGTCAAAATAAGAAACAGTTATCTCACCGGTGTTGCCGGTGCTGTATAGCGTGGTCAACTGATGGGGCAAGGTGGGGCAAGCGAATTATTAGGGGCGCATCCTTTATTTTGTAAGTAATTTCCCCCTTTGTTTTTTGTTTTATTGTTTTAAACAAGTATTGGGGGCACGTGCCCCCATGCCCCCCTTCTGACGCGTCTCCACTGGGAGGTGACTTTAGAAGGAATTTCTTTGTTTCGAATGGGGTAGCCTATTGTATACGTCTATACCCACAATGCCCATCGAACAGCCTATCCGAATTAGGTGCCACAACACATCCACTATTTAATACTACAAGGAATATTTCCTGAGGGATATGAATATAAATGGCTTCTGGATATTATATTTTGAAATATCTGTAATGTTTTTTTTTGCACATTTCTCTATAAAGGCTTCGCAGTCTGCTGCTAACACCATACAATGGCGAGCATGCTAGCCTTTCTCCAAGACGTTGGGTGGGAGATAATTCTGACCAGTGTCTTGATCAGCCTCAGCGTATGTTGGTATGTATGACACGCGGTTCTTTATTTATCGTTATTAACTTGACACCACAATACAATTAAGCTTGTCTAAGTGTCCACCAAAAATGATCCCTTGCAGAGAAAAACAATGTTATGAAACCTGTCAATAGATCAGCTGTCTATACTTTATATTATAGACATGGTGGTTGGCCACTATACACATGCTTGACTGTATATCTGTATATTTTAAAATAACAACCCAACGCTAAATTTCGTCCGCTTCTAACAATACATGAAACTGACTTCTGAAACATGACTGTTTTTGTCTAGTTATCTATTTGTATCTATCCCAATGAAATCAATTCGATAATATCAAGTTCAATTTCTAATTTTGTCTTCTTCTTTTTTGTGCACATTGCACCAACCGCTTTTCATAGGTACGTGCGCAACCAGTGGCTGCCCATAGCGGACAACCTCCCGCCATGACCACCATGGATCCACTTTTCTTTCAACCTTATCCCTGACATTCCGATAGCATCAAGTGTATTTATATTTTAACCCAAACCGCCGTTCATAGGTACGTGCGCAACCAGTGGCTGCCCATAGCCGCCAACCTCCCGCCAGGACCGCCACGGATCCCCTTCCCTTTCAACCTTCTCGCCGTAGCCCTGACATTCAACAAGGGACTTCAGCCGCTACAGGATTTACGACAAAGGTGAAGAATGAAAACCAAAGTCTGAAATAATGAATTACGATCAATGTGACGCGTATTTTGTATTAATTGACGGATGGTAGACGGAAAACAACATGTAGTAGTGGACAATTCAGGCATCGTGCAAAATTAAGATATCCAATTGTTCGTTCTAGTTCTAGTTCTATGGTAATACTCATCAACGCCTGTTCAGCATATAGATGAGGGTAAAGTATAGAGCTGTTATATACAGCTCTATGCGGTACAGTTCCTGAAAAGGGAACTAAATTGTTTCAAGAGCCACCTTGAACTGCTCCAAAGAAGGCAGTTCGACGATGTTCTGAGGTAGCTCGTCCCAGTCCTTACGTGTCCTGGGGAAATAACTAAATTTGTAAGTGTCCATTGAAGAGCCTAGTCTCATATATCGTTGTTATTGACTCCTCCTTGTAGTTCGCTCCCTCGGTTTGATGTAATCCGGTATTGGTATCGCGATTTTGTTGCATAATAAGTGTGCATAATGGGATTCCTCTTTCTGTGAATTCGCATTGAGTAGCATTTCTTGGCGTTGAATTGCATTTGCCAACGATCAGCCCACTCCAAAAGTCTGTCCATATCTGATTGAAGTTTTACCGTGTCATGTACAGATGTTATTCTCCGCATCCCGCAAATAATTTGATGGTAGAATCGACCTCGTCACCAATGTCATTTATGAATAAGAGGAACATCAGAGGACCTAGAACTGTGCCCTGAGGCACTCCTGATGTGACATGAACCGACGTTGAAGCCTCTCCATCAACAACCACTCGCTGAGTCCTGGTAGTCAACCAAGTTGATATCCAGCTTAGGGTCACATCACGAATTCCGTACTATTTCAGCTTACTTAAAAGCCGATGATGAGCAACCTTGTCGAAGGCCTTGGAGAAGTCCAAAATCATTACGTCTGTTTGATGGTTGTTATCTAAAGATCTGGATAGTTCTTCCACCGTAGTGATGAGTTGGGACTCGGTAGAATGCTTCTTGCGGAAACCATGTTGATACTTCATTTCCGAGCTTTTAGTGTACAGAATCCTGATGACTTTGTAATCGTGATATCAAAGAAAAGACTATGATTACTCGAGTTTCTCTGCGTCATTTCATGACGGGCAGTGAGTGCGATTTATCAGACACTGACTTGGTAATAATTGACATAAATGGGAGCCTGACATGGTGTCACTCACAGCGCCCTAAAACAAAAACTACAAAATGACTGTTCTTGGTAGGGTTTTTCATTGGAAAAGACACCCTATTCGATGGACATAATCAGTTTGTTACTAAACCCCTCACAAAATGTTCCGCAATTCAAGTTTGAGCGTTCATATCTATCTTATTACTTTATTACCGTTCATATATGAGGTATCATTGGAAAGCTTGTTTTCACACTTAAATTTCATATCAATGCAAAGTTTGCATTGATATGAAATTTGTTGTGTATATTTTATCATGGAATGTGCATGACATCCGAATATGGGGCAAAGTCAAGAGTGAAATGTTGCAAAATGCATTGATATTGTCAACGGTGTACCCTCCTTTTATTGGGAGAATATAGTGGTCTGAATGATGTTCAGTCGGTCATTCGTGAATGTCAATGGCGTATTATCATCTTCTTTATGTGTCTTTATGATTTTGAGGTGGTGCAATAACGATTTTGTATGGTGTTAGGAAGACGTATTGTGTCAATGTGTTGTATTGACTGATTGAGAAATTATCATTATATTTGTTTGATTTGAACACAGAGTATTGCAAAAGGTTCCGCAATTCAAGCATGTCAAGTTTGAGCGTTCGTATCTCTCCTATTAGGTTATTACTGTTCATAAATCTGGTATCATTGGAAAGCTTTGTTTCACCCCTTCACATTGGTATGACATTTGTAATGAATATGTTATCATGGAATGTGCATGACACCTGAATATGGGGCAGTCAAAAGTGAAATGTTGCAAAATGCATTGATATTGTCAATATGATTTATCACGTCATTGGGAGAATAAGTGATATTTTGAATGATGTTGAGGCGATCATGCATGATGTCAATGGCGTATTATCATTTCACCTGGAGGATGGAATGATTTTGAAGTGGTCATGAATACAATAATGAATTCTTCTGTTGTTTGGACAATGAAAAGTGACGTTTCTACTGTAATTGTGGTGGATTTTGTATAACTTGGAAAACTGAAAAACTTGCAATAATCTGTGTAAAAGTCAAACATAATGATAATTTCTCAATCAGTCAATAAAACACAGTAAATCTTTCTAACAACATGCACAAACACATTTCATTCTCCAAAGAAAATGATAATACGCCATTTACATTCACGCATGTATGACTTAACATCATTCAGAACACTTTATTCTCCCAACAAAAGGAGGGTACACTGTTGACAATATCAATGCATTTTGCAACATTTCACTTTTGACTTTGCCCCATATTCGGGCGTCATGCATGCACATTCCATGATAAAATATTCATAGCAACTGTCATATCAATGTCAAGGGGAGAATACAAGCTTTCCAATGATAAACTTTATTAACTGTAATAATGTATAAAGAGGGATATGAACGCTCAAACTTGAAATGCGGAACTTTTTGTGAGAGGTTTTTTTTGGGGGAAGTGCCCCGTTCCGCTTTTTTGGGGCCACCCTGTATAGCAGTGAACAAGTTAATGATATACTAGAAACATGAATCTAAGGAGTTTCAGATGCGCAATTGCCCCCCCCCCTGCCTACCTGTATACCGTCATTACCGTAGACATGGGCATGTAGGCGGGAGGTAGGGGGCAATTTCGCTTCCTGAGGATGGACATGGGCAGAATGTTCCAGATGGTTGGTGCGACGACAGTGAACGATCTTTGCTATTTTACTATACTTCCCTATCTTTCTTTTCGCAGGTATGGCGATATCGTTTTCGTTCACCAAGGTGATCGCCCTGTCCTGTTCATTTCCAGCTTCGATCTCGTCAACGAGATTCTCATCAAGCGAGCAGACGTGACGTCGGGTCGCCGACCCATCCCGGCGTTTGACCAAGTTGTGCACTACGGAAAAGGTTGGATAACCAGATAACTTAATGAATCTTTTTTTTATATTCAATTTACATAAAATTACAGTAAAATTACCCCCCTGTTACCACGAACTCCTCAAAAGAAAATTTTGGAAAAACCGAAACCTGTTCCATTCTTGTATTGGTAAATTATGAATACAACGAGGTATGTGAGAACCGCTAGATTTCTAAGTTCCGTGAATGTTGACAATGTTACTAGATCCTTTAAATGTTTTTGTCCGTTTGTCAGCTGGAATCATTTTCTCATCTGGGGACGTCTGGCAGGAGTATCGACGTTTCGCCTTTCAGGCCCTGCGCAGTATGGGAATGGGCAAACGAACCCTGGAGGATAAGATCTTGGAGGAAGCCAACTATCTCCTGGATGAATTCTCCCAGCGCTCCGGACAACCGTTCTACCCGAGAACCGTCATGTATTCCGCCATCTCTAACATCATCTGCTCTATTGTTTTCGGTCACAGGTATGCATGTTTATTGTAATCAATCGAAATGTGTATTGTATGGTAATGATTTGGTAACCATGAATACTGTACCTGTAGCTGTTATTGATGCATAGACCAAACCTATAGGAAAAACTTACTGGTTGTTTAACTATAATGTTTTCTCAATAAGAGTTATTAAAAAAAATGTGTTTTTTATGAAAATCTGCATCGTCTCAAAATTCGTCGCAGATTCGAATACTCTGATGCCAGATTCAAGCGAGTCGTGTCGCGCGTAGAGGCTATAGCTAGCGACGATGTCGGGTTCGTCGCCGAAATCCCACTAGTCTTCCTCCGCAAGACGAAACGGGACCTTCTGGACATCAAGCACCTCGTTGACGAGGAGATCGCTGCTCACGAGATTCGAATGTCGACAACTGCCGACGAAAACGACCACCGTGACGTAATTGACATGTTCCTGGCCGAGGTATACACTTTTAAAACTAAACGCAATATTAACCTTTCTTGCGTACTAGTAGTGAAAATCTTTTTCAAAAACAGGGATATTTGTTTAGGGTGGTAAACTTATGTAAAATGTTGTAAAAAGGGAGAAAAAAAATGTTGAAAAATGGTCGAATACATGAACCAACCTTCGATATGACTCTTTCGGGCTAAGATAGCTGGGGATTGTCTTTGTGTGGATTTTCCTTCAGCTTGATTTCGCAGATGTAATGTTGTTTTGTAAATAATATTTGGCAAACATTTCTGATATTTAAATGAACTAATGGTTATCTTAAAATGCCCTGTAATTATCTCAGCGGAGTTTAGTTAGTCTCTAACTGAATACATTATATAATATCCATAATCTTTTATCTCAAATAATTTGTTCATGTTGATTTTTTAGGTCGCACGAATGAAAGCCGATGGCGAGGCAACATACTTGAAGAAAGAACACTTCTGGTCCGCAGTCTTTGATCTCTTTGTCGCAGGGACGGAAACATCTACAACCACACTTTCCTGGGCTATGTTGTTCCTTGCAGGGGAGGAGCACATCAAAGACAAAGTAAGACGCGTGTACATTTATTAGTGACCTCAGTAAAGTATTCTGAAGAATGTTTGACAAGCTGAATGACACATACCGGACAAGGACACGAACGAAAATGTTTTAATAGATCATATAAATAGTTAAATGTAATATGTTTGACTTGTCAATGCCAATCTTGGTAGGTATCAATAAGGTTATACGGTCATATCCATGACAAAATTAACATCATTCATTCTAGCTTTATGGGTCTGCAATGCTGATCTCTAAGCACATTTGCAAAACAATACAACTAAAACGACCTTCTGATAACTAAACGAGATCAAAGGAAGTGAAAAAACTTTTTGACATTCAATGACATGATTTCAGTTGTTAAAGGTGCACCTGTAAAGTGTCAGATATTGC
Organism: Echinarachnius parma; assembly: GCA_037951105.1. Classification (NCBI taxonomy): domain Eukaryota; kingdom Metazoa; phylum Echinodermata; class Echinoidea; order Clypeasteroida; family Echinarachniidae; genus Echinarachnius; species Echinarachnius parma. Next base: position 19,734 of record JBAMJV010012316.1, on the reverse strand, counting down.
CCAAAATGACATTTGAGACTTCAATCCTGTACCAAAATCATTGTAAGATATGTCCGATGATGTGTGAAAGTTTCATTGAAAAGGAACACTGCTTTCCTGGTTAAAAAAGCGAAAATATACGTCAGCTTGTACAACGAATTACTGTATGACGGTTTATGAGGTTCATGACCGTTTATTAACGCTCTTGAGCTGAATGATAGATATCGTCATACTAAAGGGGCATTTGAAAAAATCTAACCCTATTTTATTCTTCTCTCACCATAAGCTAAACAACACGGTAGAAGAGAAACGAGGAAGCTCCGAGTAATTTTCGTGGAGTTAGACACTTTACAGGCATCCCTTTAATGATGGTATAAATGCAATAAGTTACTTTTAAATTATGATAAAACTAACTATATTATTTTTCATCCTAGAGGTAAAAAGGCTCCATGTAATAATAACGCAATTAAAATTGAAAATAATGTAATTGAAAGAAAAACTAATGTTAATTTTCTAGGAATAATGACTGAAGAGATGCTCGATTGGAAACTTCATATTGATCATGTATGTTCTAAATTGCCAAGAAGAATTGGTGTTCTATCTAAACTTAAGAATTTCTTACCCAAACATATTTTGTGTAATATATATTATCCGATTGTTTTTCTTCATTTTAACTATTGTAATATGATTTGGACTAATTAATACACACGATAGCCAATCACGATTGGAATAATTTTTCACTCCAATCACGGTATTTTCTGACCGTGTGAAAGCAAACTAGAATCACGAATCGCGAAACTCTAATCGTGGTCCGGAGGGGTTTTCTAATCATGATTCACTCAAATCACAGTGTGAACGGCTTGACCTCCAAAACACGATTTGGGAGGCGGAGCTTACGTGACCTTACATGCACTTCCGCCGATAAACCGGGAGCTCATCGCTTCGAGTGCAGTATGACTTTGTTAGTTTTTTGTTTAACTTTATAGCTTCTACTGCTTCTCTGGGGTCCTAACCATTATTTTTTTTTGATATTTTGTATATCGATTACTTTCCACTTGACTTGTATATTTTTGTTGTTGTTTTATAATAGTTAAATAAATAAATGAAAATGAAATGAACTATGTCCTTGTTTGGGGGAACTGAATAACTTACTGTACTGATAAGAAGAACGTTCCATAAGTATGCAGTCTAATTAAAATCGTTCCAAATAGAGTTTTTACAAAGCTCAGGTACATCTATTAAATCTTGTTTTGTTTTAATTATGTTGATAGAAGAATGAAATCCCCTTTTAAATGTCACACATCCAGTCATTCCTTCTGAAAATCACGCTTCCATTTGTATTACCCAACAAATAATATAATCTCCGAGTGTGCCTAAGCTGGCATTAAGCCATTTGTCTTGAAGTAAGACCTGAACAATTTTCTATGGAAGTATAGAACGTACTGGTGACAATATACATGGTATCGTTTTTATTACTGTTAAATCCAAAGGTTGTCGAAGAAGTCGACAGGGTGATTGGTCCTGGGCGGAAGCCGTGCTACGAAGACCGGAAGCGTATGCCATACACCCAGGCGTTTATTCTGGAGATCCTCCGCTTCCGGCCAATCGCTGGGGTGGGAGTGCCACATCTGGCAACGGCCGACCTCACAGCACGTGGCTATCACGTGCCCAAAGGGACTGACGTCGTGATGAACATGCTCGCCATACACCGTGACCCGAACGTGTGGGATGACCCGGAAGTGTTTCGACCGGAGCGCTTCCTCAGTCCAGATGGGAAGAGCGTCCTCAACCGTCCAGAGCTGCTTACGTTTGGTGCAGGTAAGGTTAAACATAGGGAAGGAACAGTTATTATATCATATCATAATTTTGATAAAATATATGATATTTATTAATAGTAAAAATAAAAATTAACCACAAACTCATTTGGAAATTAACAAAAGATTACTAGAAAATAGAGAGGAGGAGAAGAAATTAGCAGGAGATCGAGGTACATTATTATATCATTTTAGAAAGTGGGACAATTTAGTATAGCTTCGTGCAGAGCATAATCATGATAATAGGGAAGGCGAAATAGAAGCAATGAAGTGAACATGACTGGTATAATGGTCGAAATCCTCACAAGATGGTATTATGTATTCGGGTGTAGACATGTTACCTGTGGATGTATGTGTAGGTGTTTGTGCACACGTGGGTCTGTATGTGTTTGTATGTGGGTTGTCTATGGGGGGAGGGGGCAATGATTTGTCCCCTTTGATTTTCCATTTTTAATTTTTTATATACATCATACTTTCTTCATTCATGCTGATTAGTATTGCCAATTATTTTGTAATAATTTAAAATGCTCATATACCTTTATCTGATGTAAAAGTTAATTTGTATTTGATCTGCAGTAATGTAAAATCAAATGCTGTACATTATGTTAATCTGCTGATTATTAAATGTATTGATTACTTTGCTGTTGTTTGTATGTAAGGAATGAAAAAAAAAAAATACCATTGAAACAAAAAAGTAATACCAATTAAGTATTTATTTATTATTTATTTGAATATTATAATGCCCGTAGTAGGGATCTCATATCATACATGCCCCCATCAACATTACCAAACTATTGTATACTGACACATGTTTGACAAAATATAATTTCACTAAGTAATTTTCGAGCGTTTTTTTTATTCGAAGTGTTTACTGGGAATGAATCGTATTACCTAGGTAGTTTATCAAAAACAGAATTACCCCACTAATGCAAATAATCCATGCGGTACAATTAAAACAAACCCATATAAGTTAAAGTAATGCAAGTTTCATGCAAGTGTAAAGTCATAATGTACAGTTATGTAAAGAGATTTCGTTGTTGTACAATAGTGTGTTGTTCGAGAGCTCGACGTCTCTGTAACTTTAATATTACAGTCTAAAATTATAAACACTCTTCGATGACACGGATAACTCTTTATTTATTTTTGCTTCTCTCAGGTCGTCGGATTTGTCTCGGAGAACAGCTTGCTAACATGGAAGCGTTTCTCTTCCTCACGTCCCTGGTCCAGCGATTCTCCTTCAGGCTTCCAGACGGAGTTGAACCCGACTATGGCTTCGGCAATTCGCTTCAGATCATCGCACCAAAACACTACGAGCTCATCTATTCCGAGAGATAAATGTCATCACTTGAAGATTGGCAAGCGTGTGGATATTACCACCGCGGGTCGCGATATTTACAATGTTCAATATTGTACCCAGCTTGAGAGGTTTAAATTGCTGACGTCTAAATGTGTCCCTAGACCGTACATAATTATATGAGTTCAGGAGATAATGAGCTAAATAACCCTGTAATTATTCAATATAGTTATATTTTGTATATGTTTAATTGTATAATTATGCAGAATTGATATGACCCGCATTTTATAACTGGGGCTTGGGTGGTTGGGTTGGGTGTTTGGGATGGGGTTCTCAGAGCGAGTTAAGGATAGGGGAGGGGGGGGGGGGTAGTTTAATGTACGTACTTGAAAAGAGAATGTGTGATTTCTAACTCTGTATGTTAAATGTGTACCATAATTTGAATAGGACCCCGTGAAAGAACAGATCAATCGTGTTGATGGATCTGAAACGGGCTTATCCTCCCGATAACAATTGAAATAATATGCAACATACAAATATATCTATTCTTTTTTATGACTTTGTAATACTACTTTTGTTAAAATCTTTGTATATTGTTTTATGTATAATGTTTTGACTATTGTTGTATTAAACAAATCTTGATTCGGAAATAAACACAAACAAACAAACCCCATCAATAGCCCTAGTACAGGAGCTCATGGACACACCCTTTGCAGGGCTCCTCGCTACTGCATTGCCATGTACAATGTTTTTTTTTTGGTGACGTTATTTAAACTACCCTTTTTACGCTGATGTCTAATATCATCCCAAACATTATAATGATTTGATTTGATTTGATTTGATTTTTTCATATATTTTCAACATAATCTTATGGTACAAATAGTTATACAAACGGTACAGAAATATATGCATTGATTATTAAAAAGTTCTAAACATGTATTACTGATACATTGATTAACATAAAAGTAACGTATTAGTAAACTAATGAAGAAATTCAACATATACATCTTTTCAAAACAGTAAGGTCGCTAGTTCTATCAATTAATATATGAGATTATGTACGAGACTATCATTTTAAGCATAATGGTGCAGTAGTCGTAAGGTAATTTAAAGTCAGAAATAGGAATACATATATATAGCTTATTAAAGCCTTATAGAAGCATCCCCACAAATACATGAATACACTTCAGACACAAAATATCGTTTTTTTAAATGCAGTAATAACATTTATATTTTCTTATTTCGGACGAACACGCAACATCCCTTTCTCGCTTGTAATTATACATACAGAGATACGCATTATAATGTTTGGATTAAAAGTTTTAACCAGATAAAAAACTATATGCTCATTTTGTCCGTATTAATGTTAATGTCTAGGATATTATTATTGTTAACTTAAATTATTCATTATTGACATTATTGCGAATTTTGTGCCAGTTATGAAAAACAGTTTCGAATCATATATAAACCCTTATAATAATTAAGCATTAAGAGCTTTTCTACTCCTTTTAAGGGATCTAGTAACGTTGCCAACATCCACAAACCACAAATAATATGTTTATTTTAATTTACAACAGCTAGACATACAGTCAATCATCAATCAATAGACCGTTACGGTAATATACTTTCCTTGATCATTTTCATTTATTTACATTATTGACTGGTCTATAATTTATTCCCCCCCCCCCCCCCCCCCCCCTCTCCCCCGCCAACTATATACGGGTAAATTATTAGATGAACCATCATTTTGTCCCTGTATGTAGGAAACTATCAGTAAACCAAAAGCAAAAACAAACGACACGAGAATCTAAATAAAGAAAACAGTTTCAAAGTTGAATGTGTGTATACCCATTTTAATATCGATATACTAAGAATACAACAGACATGATTTTACATGCGGGAATAGCCAAGACTAGATAGATATTTCAATAATGATGAACTTAATCAAATTCTTTCAAAAGCACTAGAGCTATAGCTTGCATTATGATCCACTTTTCTGCATCACCATTTTGTTCGGGTCTTTTTTTTCTCAAACTTATAACTTGAATACAAAGTCATATTATTTTCTTGATATTGCCTTTACAATACTACTACGACGGTTAGTTAACACCGGATGTTTCTTACCAGTCAGTAATATACTTACACACTTTGCATTAAATGCGTTGATTATTTATCGATTTATAATTATTGCATAATTAATACAAAATACAAAATCAAGCTGAAAGAAGAAATCTCAGAAGAGCAGGCAGGGTTCCGTGAAGGCAGGGGGACAAGAGATCAGATTGTTAAAGGGGACCACCAGGCAAAGGACAACACATTATTATATGTTTTGGTACCGTTTTGTGATATAAAAAAGATACCCAACATTTTGCAAAGGGCTGTGCAATTCATAAACAAAGCAATTAATTTCCACCACTTACGGAACCACTGCTATTCCCTGGTTCCATACGGGCCAAGCATTTGCGAGTGCGCCAATGCTATTCACGCGTACGTCAATAGAATCCCGGATGATTCGTTCGCTCTGCACAGAGCGCTCGGGCTCTGCATAACTATAGTCTACACAATTCAGACCGCATAAACGCATGGTTGAGAATGCGTTTTCCAATTATATATTTTTTTTCTGAAAACATATTTTTGTGAACTTGTTGAAGGAATGGAATTACTAAAGATGTTACCTTTCTATAATAAGAATATTATTTTTGGGTGGTGGTACCCTTTAACATCAGAAATGTAATCGAGAAAGGCATTCGACTGTGTAAGCCACCCTCAACTGTGGGATACAATGACAAAGATGGGATTCCCAAGTCACATAGTAGGACTGATCAAGAATCTTTATCAGGACCAGGAATCTACAGTGAAAACCGGTAGTGGGGATACTGAGTGGTTTGAAATAGGCAGAGGTGTACGTCAGGGCTGTATATCTCCAAACCTTTGTGATATATATTCTGAGGACATTATGAGAGAGGCCCTGGAAGGTTTCAATAGAGGAGTGAAATTTGAAGGTACAAAGATCACAAACCTGAGGTATGCGGATGACACTACTCTAGTTTGCAGCAGCAGAGAGGAGCTCATTGACCTATTGAACCGTATTAAAAAGGCGAGTGAAGAGAAAGACCTTATATTGAACACTAACAAGACCAAAATAATAGTCGACAAAGACAGCAACAGCAATGATTTCACCATAGATGGAAAGAAGATTAAAGTAGTCAGTCAGTTTGAATATTTGGGATCCATAATCAATAACAAAGGAGAGAGCACCACAGAGATAAGGAGAAGCAAGATCAACCGTGCAGAGCATGTCTCATATCTGGAAAAGCCGAGGCCTGTCACTCGATCTGAAGGTTTGACTTCTTCGTGCAACTGCATTCTCCATTGCTACCTATGGATGCGAGTCTTGGGCCATGACAAAGAACGACAGAACAAGAGTTGACGCTTTTGAGATGTGGTGCTACAGAAGGCTTTTACAGGTGTCTTGGCAAGATAGGAAGACAAATGTATGGATTCTGAACAAGATTGGTACAGACTTAACTATCAGAAGGGGAATTATGGAACGAAAACTAAAGTACTTTGGGCATATCGTTAGGAGAACTGAATGAATTGAGAAAAGAATACTGCAAGGTGCAACTGAAGGAAAACGTGGCAGAGGTCGTCCACCGACATCTTGGACTGACGATATCAAGAGAGTGTCCGGGGAAGGAATGAAGGGTGCAACACACTTGGCAGAAGACAGAGTTGTATGGCGTGCTCTCGTGAAGACCATAGCAGCGCTTTACAGCGCCACCTGAACCTGATGATGATGATGAATACAAAATACAGCTGCATCACTTCGCGTGATCCCGCGCCTTTCTTTAGAAAAGTTGATTTAATTATCCTTGGGATTGTGCCCGGTTTATATAGCTTCTGACTAATCGAGCATTGAAAAGGGTTTCATGGGAACGCCCCCAATTTAAGAGTCTTCGTGGCTCGATGGGTTGAGCACCGGTCTAGCAAGCCGGAGGTCTCGGGTTCGATTCCCAGCAAAGCCACATTATACGATTAAACAATGTAATACAAAACTAAATACAGAGCATTCCATTGTCATATTCTAACAGGCGTGTATATAAAGCAGATAAATGAAATAAATACATTTTCTCCAAACCTAAGACAGTTGACCTGGCGCCTTCTAAAGCAAAGTTCTGCATACATTTCAGCGACGTCACGTGGTCAGACTGACTTGAGGCACACTCTATGTATTTCTTGATTATGTTAAATATTTCTCCCTTATATGTTCTTGTTTTTGTCTAACTGATAATAATGATAAGACTAATAATATATATTTATAATTATAGTCAGAGTTAATCCATAATGGAATAAAAATAGGGTAAACTGATACGCCATAAGGAGGGCGGCCCGTGTCCATAGGGTAAACTGATACGCCATAAGGAGGGCGGCCCGTGTCCATAGGGTAAACTGATACGCCATAAGGAGGGCGGCCCGTGTCCATAGGGTAAACTGATACGCCATAAGGAGGGCGGCCCGTGTCCATAGGGTAAACTGATACGCCATAAGGAGGGCGGCCCGTGTCCATAGGGTAAACTGATACGCCATAAGGAGGGCGGCCCGTGTCCATAGGGTAAACTGATACGCCATAAGGAGGGCGGCCCGTGTCCATAGGGTAAACTGATACGCCATAAGGAGGGCGGCCCGTGTCCATAGGGTAAACTGATACGCCATAAGGAGGGCGGCCCGTGTCCATTTCTATGTATTTTTCATTTCATTGTTGTTGATGCTGATAATGATGATGATGATGATAATGATAATGATGGTGGTGATGATGACGACGATGGTGACGATGACGATGATGATGTTGACGATGATGATAATGACGATGATGTTGTTGATAATGGTTTGATGATGATAATGATGGTGGTGATTACCATGGATAATCATGATGATGATGATGGTGGTGATGAGGATGATGATGGTGATGGTGACGCTTATGCATTCATTTATTGACATACGGGGGTAGTCACCGGACCCTGAGAACATTGACGCGGGAGCTTTTTCTTACAAGATGGGGTCATTTATTACCCCCCCCCCCCCCCCCCCATTTCCCCATGGTCTTTATCTACACCATCAAATGGTTCATTCAAACGCCAAATTCAATCCGATATCATCCATCTTGTCCTCGAACGAGCTGTACCAGCGGTCAAACGCCTCGTTCTGTGCGACTGTGAAGTTCTTCTTCCAGTTCCCCGACGTACCTGTGATCATCAAGGAAATGAATATGTATTGCCAAAACAAAAATCCGCTATATTGTATCATTAACACATACAAATCAGGTAGTTTTATTACATTTCAAACTGCATTTATGATAGTATAAATGATAGGATAAATTGTATATGCGCAATTTTACCCAAATAAGTTAAATGTAATTATCTTTTTGAAATGAGGCATCGTCCTTGTCATCATCATTATCACCATTATCACCATCATCACCACCATCATCATCATCTTCATCATCCCCAACAACATAAACACCATCATCATCATCATCACCATCATCATCACCATCATCATGATCATCATCAACATCATTATCATCATCATCATCATCATCATCATCATCATCATCCCCAACATCACTATCATCATCATCATCATCTTCATCATCATCATCATCATCATCATCATCATCATCATCATCATCAATCACCAACACCATTTTATAAATGAAATTTCAGTCACCTTTGTTGAGGAACTTGAATTTGCCTCCGCCGCCGCTTGAAAAGTTCTTTTCCTTGCCGTTTGTCTCTGGTTGTTGTGATGGCTGGCGGAACGTTTTTTTCATGCCACCGAATGAGCTGTGCTCGGCCACACGGTTGAACAAATCATCCGAGAGGGGGCGTCCTAAGTGTTTTGCGATTTGACGGATGGTTTTACCAGGCTCCTGTAATGTTAATGATGGGATTTATTGATATAAATTGTTCATGAATCATCGCTCTCAGGGTACTAATGAGGTGTTACATTGACATGCAACATAGCAAAATCACTCGGTCAATCGATTGAATAACAAAGAGATGGGATCCTATACACGTGTTTGGCGATTTGCAAAATCATGCTGTGTACAAGGGGATCATTGTGTAAAACAAATCATCCATTTTTATTGGATCAAATCGCTATTTAACAAGCTAAATGAATATTAGCATAGCAGTTGTGTGTCGTCTTGCCATTTGCTATTGGTAATGCAAGATTTTCACACGAAATAATTTTGTTCATTAATAACGGATACTTATTTATATATATATTATCAACTTTAAAAATGCATCCAAATGACTCTGAATCCATAGCATTCCCGTTTTATATTTGTAAAATTAACCATAGACCTATTATTTGAAAGAATCTTCGATCAAAATTATTTTCCGACACCCTTTCAAAAGAGCAAAAAGTAGTAACGAACCTTCTTCATATCTTCGTAAAGCAAGAAGAGAACATGATTGTCGTTGCGCCATTTCTGCCAATATTCTAACACGTGATCGCTCCACGAGCCCCAAACGATATCTGTAAGGGAACCATAATAGCAAGACATAGGTAAGAGAGTAAATGACGAAAGAAAGATGCGATGTTCACCATTCTACAATATTTGCAATGTTTGTTGTTTTGAAAACGTAGTAATATGTCAATTTCTTGGACGATCAAATTAAATCAAAGTTTATCCAACAAATTCCAATCAAATCTAATCAAATAAAATGAAAGCAAAATCAAAATCAAAACCAAAGTAAAATTCGAATAAAATAATATAGGTTTTCCCGCTCAATTTCGCGATTGTGTCATTCAAATTGATAATAGGAGCAAACGAATTCGCGCGATTTGCGATCGCCGTGTCAAAGCAGCATTCGAATTCGTAAATAGTCGTTCAAAATCACGTCGGAGCAAGTGAATTTGCACAAAGAGCATACCTTTTCATCAATGGTCATTCAAATTGGCACGTAGTTTACGCTGGCGCCTCTTCGGTCATTCGAATTCGTGAAAGGGCATGACGCGTTAATTTGTATGCACCAAGTTGACATTTCGCTGCACATTCGCGAATTCGAGTGCCCATAAATGAACTTCTGTGTCTATTCACGAAAGCTTATGCGTATGCATGAATTCGCTTGCACTTATTCGGTATTTGAAAGACCGATACCAACGATTACGCGGCAATGCGTGAATTTGAATGACCCTTAATGAATTCGATTAAAAAAGTGTCAAATTGAGCGGGAAAACCTATATTAAATCATTGCGATCCAAGCACTCACCGCCCGTTATGAAATCGTAGAGCATTTTGTTCCAGTGCATTTGATCACCCTCTACTATAGTTCAAATTAAATCGCATCAAATTGAATTTAAAAAAAAAAAAAAAAAATTCAAATCAAATCAAATCAAAGCCGAAACCAAAATCAAAATCATAATAAAATTCAAAATAATCAAGTCAAATCAAATCAAATTAAATCAAACCAAACGATATAAAATAAAATAAAATAAATAAAATGAAATAAAATAAAATAAAATAAAACAAAATAAAATAAAATAAAATAAAAAAACCTATATTAAATCATTGCGATCCAAGCACTCACCGCCCGTTATGAAATCGTAGAGCATGTTGTTCCAGTGCATTTTATCGCCCTATCCTATAGTTCATATTAAATCGTATCAAATTGAATAAAAGTACTAATGAAAATACAAAATTCAAATCAAAAGTAAAAGCAAAATTAAAATCAAAATCAAAATCATAATCAAACTCAAAATCAAATCAAGCCAATCCAAATAAAATAAAATAAAATAAAATAAAATAAAATCATTGTGATCCAATCACTCACCGCCCGTTATGAAATCCAAGAGCATTTTGTTCCAGTGCATTTGATCACCCGCTCCTATAGTTCATAATCATTAAATCGCATCAAATTGAATACAAATACAAAGAAGAATAAACATGAAAATAAACATTAAAATCAAAACCAAAAACCTAATTAAAACCCAAAATTTAAATCAAAACCAAAACCCAACTCAAAATTAAATCAAATCAAATCAACTCAAATCAAATCAAATCAAATCAAATCAAATAATTGTGATTCAAACGCTCACCACCCGTCCCCCACCCGTCATGAAATTGCAGAGCATTTTGTTCCAGTGCATTTGATAATATTGATTTAGTTAATATTAAATCGTATCAAATTGAATCAAATCACAATCAAAATACAAATCAGAACCAAAACCCAAATCAAAACCAAAGTTAAAATAAAAACCCACACCAAATCAAATTCAAAATCAAATCAAACCTTTGTAATTCAAACGCTCACCACCCGTCATGAAATCGTAGAGCATTTTGTTACAGTGCATTTGATCACCATTTCCTATAGTTCATATTAAATTGCATCAAAATCAAAATTAAAATACAAAAAACCAAACCCAAATCAAAACCAAAATTTAAATTTAAATCAAAACCAAAACCAAAATCAAAATCAAAATCAAAATCAAATCATTGTGATTCAATCGCTCACCACCCGTCATAAAATCTTGGAGCATTTTGTTCCAGTGCACTTGATCATCCTTCCGTAGTTCGCCTATATAGAAGTTGTAGCGAGAAATGCACGCATCTTTGGGGTTCCGAAGTACGTAGATGACCTGGGGGAGTTTCACAAAGATCCCAAGTTGAACTTAACTCTAAGTTGGACTTAAAAATTAGAAAGCCGTTATTTTCTTTGAAAAAATTGTTTACAAGTTCCTTTCAAAGGCATAAATTGGTGATTCAAATCATTACTATTTTGTATTATCAAGGAGAATCCATGTTCTTCATGTAAAATTTATGAAAAGTCTAAAATACTTCCATTTTTGCATTTGAATGTATTTTATTCCATGCTACAAATTGCTTACCATAATTGTTAAGTCCAACTTAGAGTTAAGTTCAACTTAGGATCTTTGTGAAACACCCCCCTGTATAAGCACAATTATCATCTTGATTGAGTTATGGTGAATACAAAACTAAGTGCGAAACGTTTAGGAAACCAGGCAGGTTATACAAAAACAAAGCATGGTAAGCATGAATCGTTGGCAATTATTTCGTCAAATATAAACAAATATATATATATATCCAACCATCATACATGACTTTTTTTTCACATTATTGTTCGTGCTCGCCTCCGATATTGATGGCGGTCATCTACAGCCATAATTATTGTCGATGTTGCGGCATGACTACTTAAAAGCTAAAAACAGTTACCGAATGTATCTTTATTGCCCAAACTAATTGATACATATTGTTGAAATAATATAAAAAGGGCCTTGTTCGGTGAAATCCGAACCTCAGTATCGTTAATTGCAGAAACAATAGTTAAAACTTCGATGCACGCCGTTGCAGATTGTGCCTAAATTCACCGTCCGTTCCCCCCTCTCTGTCGGGCTGGGTCTACTGTGGATACACATACAAGCCCGCATGCCGTGAGTACGTGCACTTGCATAGCTTTTGATTGCAGCGTATCGCGGTTGAGTTAAATTTTGGTAATATTGTTTATAATGTCGAACCTTTTATTGCTCAAAAAGTCAAATTCAAAGCAGTTTTTGGCAAAATCTTTACAGTAACAGATAAATCATTATATTCTATCACATGATATAGGTGATTAAAGTGTATTTTCCCTTTTTTTGTGTGTGGGGCGTTTCCAAATACGGTTATTCGGATTTAAATGTATGGTATTCAGTGGTTCAAATGCCTTTTCATGTACACCTATTGTGTGTCCAACTCCTATGAAATATACCGTGGGATAACAGTAAATCCCTCGAGTTGGGGAGGAACATGAGATGTGTGAAGACGTGTCTCATTGGATTTGTGGATAAGAGCCGAATAAAGGAAATACAATATTGCTATGACACTGACGTTTAAAAGATTTAACTATCTAAATTGAAATCAAAATGTATCCAATCATCATCTTTTTATTTGATTTTATGTGTTGAGTTACACATCCTTATAAATACCTTAGCGCGTGTCGGCAGTTCCGGAGGTAGATATCTATGCTGTACATGCGTATGCATGACGCGTGGCGACGGAACGGTGCGCGCTCGTTCAAGGATCGGCGTCATATCAGGTGGGGTCAGCAATTCCTCGGCGCGCGTTGACGGAAGATGCTGTCGCATGTCGATAGTCGATAGTGGCGAACTGTACAGAGTGCGATCGATCTTACCGGGGTAACCATCGTTTAGGATAAGACCAACCATCTCCATTGTCCAGTGTGTTCCTACATCATGGAGATAATATATATTCATTGATGTGTGATCAATAGAATTACTATAACTTCTATACACTGGATTAATTCAAATCACTATACAGTCACTGGCATAACGTTCAATTCACACAAATATTGAACGATCAGTTCAAGTTCAGTATTAAATTGTCATCTCAATCATGATTCATTAGGATCGAATAATTATGAAAAACAGCTCTATGGCATATTGCATACAAATGCATTAGTTACATAAAGCGCGAATGTATGTAGCATACACGCGTGTTTACGGAGTGGATATTGTTGAAAATAAAATAAAATTGACGTTGAACCTTGAAGCGACTAGGTCAAGTTTGATTTTATATTAATATGGCAAGGTATATCATTTTAAAGAATCCATTTTTATTGATATAATATAATATAATTTTATTCGTGCGTTGACCTGCATATAATTTTGTAAGGGCAAAACCTGCTGTGCGTTTTTCGATTGCATCAATCTGTTTTTTACCTTATTTTATATATTCAATAAAGTAATGCTTACAACAAAACATATATAATTTTCAAGGCTAGTGACATGAGCGTGTGTTGCAATAGAAAATGATTACATAGATTAAATAAAACGTACATGTTTAAACATTGATGTGAGGTGGAATTAGCTCCCACCCCCCTGATATAACCTTCAAGGCAAAAATAACCGTGTTTTGCCATTGAAAATAATCAAGGACAAAAATGTTACTAAATATGTTACTCATTGCGGAAATAGTATCGTTAATAATATCGCTAATGATATTCGATATTATTAACGACAAAAATGTTGGTCATCCAGTTGACAAATGTACCGGTACCATTTTATTGCTTTTTTGAATGCATCATCAAAAAAATACAAACATGATGTATCGCGATCGACCAGTATTGATTCTATACTACGCACAAACAGTTCCGCAATCGAGGTTTGCGCATTAATAACTTTTCTATTACGCTATTACCGTTCATAAATTTGGTATCATTGGAAAGCGTGAATTCTCCCCTTTACATTGATATAATATTTGCTATGAATATTTTATCATGGAATGTGCATTGCATCCAAATGTAGGGCAAAGTCAAAAGTGAAATGTTGCAACAGTGTGCCTTTCTTTTGTTTGAAGATTAAAACGTGGCTTGAATGCATGACCACCTCGCCCCCATTGAAGCCAAGGAAGGCACACTGTTGACATGATAATCAGTGCATTTTTGCAACATTTCACTTTTTGACTTTTGCCCTACATTTGGATGCAATGCACGTTCCATAATAAAATATTCATAGAATGTTATATCAATGTAAAGGGGATAATTTACGCTTTCCCAATGATACCAAGATGTATGAATGGTAATAGCGTAATAGAAATGTTATTAATGCGCAAACCTCAATTGCGGAACTTTTTTTGTGCGAAGTATAAAAGGGGCCCGGTCATACTTGCGGTAGTGGACGTAGTTGAACGTAGTGGAGGCTAACGGAGTTGAACGTAGTTGAACGTAGTTCAAGGTAGTTCAACGTACCGGCATCCGTACTGTACCGTAGTTGTCCGTGATGCTAACTTGGTATTAACCCGGGGGGAGCCGTGATCTTCGATTTAATTTTTGAACATGTTCAAAAGAGCGGTACGTTAAAGGCATCCGTGATCCTAACGTACTAATCCGAAGTCTAACGTAGTCTAAAGCCCCTCTGCAGACAGAGCCGACTCGACCCGATTGACTGGTTTTCATTCGGATTCGGCTTCAGTTTTCCAGTGCCTTGCGACACACATTTTGGCCAGTCGAAATACAGTCGGATGCTATTTGGGGCCAATTCAACACGACGAAACGGGATCAGACCGACCGGGGTCCCCACTCTCTAGCCTGATTGAAACCAGTCGGATCTGGGTCGAGTCGGCTCTGTCTGCGCCGGGCTTAACGCAGTACAACGTAGTCTAATGTAGTTTTAAACGTACTTATTAACGTACTCAAACGTACCCTAGCGTACTCTAACGTACTTTAACGTGAACTGAACTAGCATCAGTACTTTTGGTCCAGGCATGTTTCAGCAATAGCTATGTTTGAATACAATGCGCAGCAATGGCCGTGAGCCACGACGGCGACCGCTGGCTGTTTATCCTCCGTGTGTGAGTTGCTATTTACCGTTAGTTTGACGTTCTTTAGGCGTAGTCCAGCGTAGTGGCTAACCGCAGTCTCTAGTACTCAAGCGTAGTCAGACGTACCATCTTACCGTACCTGTCCGTGAGCAAGCTGTACCCACATTAAGCGTAGTCTAGGCGTAGTTTAATGTACTTAAACGTACTTATCCGTACTCTTCCGTGGGCCAACCACCGTACCTTTAAACGTAATTCAACGTAGTTCCACGTTGTTCAACCTTAGTTTAAACCTAGTTTAAACGTACTTACACCACGTCTGACCACATTAAATGAACCCTACGGATCACTACGTCCACTACCGCAAGTATGACCGGCCCTTATAACGAACTCTATATACCAGTATCATTTCATTGTTTTTTTCTTCAAAGAAAAAGACCCACGGTAAGTGTTTATGGAGACATACAATCTCCACACTGGAGGTGGCAATTTGCCGCTTGGCCGATACCCATTGCCAGTGGCATACAACTTTAATAGGGGGCACGGCGGGGGGGGGGGGGGGGTGGGGGGGGCACATTTAACAGCTAAAGTCATAAGGGGACTATTGTTGACGAAATAAGTCACAATAAGGTGCCCCCATTAATATGTGTGCCTCATAATATTAGTCAGAACAGACCCCCCTACACGCCCACTGTTGACCATGGTCGACACGCAAACATGCATTAGATCTACTAGTGAAATACACATCCGGTTACAGTCCGTTATTCCGAAGGTTCGTTAATTCCGGAAGGTTCAGTTATTCCGAAGGTTCGTTATTCCGAAGGTTCGTTATTCCGAAGGTTCGTTGATCCGAAAATAAAATCGGGTTCGTTATTCCGAGGTTCGTTATTCCGAAGGTTCGTTGATCCGAAAATAAAATCGGGTTCGTT
The DNA here is from genome assembly GCA_037951105.1 of Echinarachnius parma. Classification (NCBI taxonomy): domain Eukaryota; kingdom Metazoa; phylum Echinodermata; class Echinoidea; order Clypeasteroida; family Echinarachniidae; genus Echinarachnius; species Echinarachnius parma. Next base: position 3,381 of record JBAMJV010012316.1, on the reverse strand, counting down.
ATTCCGAAAATTATAATCGGGGCTTGTTATAATACTATAGTTTTGTGTTTTGTTTATTTAATTTACAGCCTGCATTAAGCATACCCCTCCCCCTTTCCCTCCCTTGGCCAGGACCAATCAAAACATTTAAGTTTATTTTATCTCTTTATATGAAATTATAGCATTATAACAAACCCAAATTCATTTTTCGGATTAACGAATCCGATTTCATTTTAGGAATAGGCGAACCTTCGGAATAACAGAACCCTCGGAATAACGGACCTTCGGAATAACGAACCCGATTCATTTTAGGAATAGCGAACCTTCGGAATAAACGAACCTTCGGAATAACGAACCTTCGGAATAACGAACCTTCGGAATAATAGGACAACAAATGTTCGGATTAACGAACCTTATTTCATTTTCGGATTAACGAACACTCAGGTATAGGAAATTTGCGGTGTTCGGAATAACGAACCTTCGGAATAACGACCGCAACGTACCCCCACACATCCTGGGCCCATATCAAGGAGGCCATGCACGAGCTTAGTTTCAACCCTGAGTTTATTTTGGATGATAGGGCTATAAAAAGAAGCAAAACAATGTTTTCCAAGCCTCTGTGGATAGTATATGGGGAAAGCATTTATTACAAAATAAGTTAGCCCCTTCTCTTCGATATTTTGAAAACCCCATATTCTCTGCAAAATAGTCAAACCAGGGCCCATTTTCAGAAAAGCTTGATAGGCTTAGTTCCTTGCTAAGATCTATGATGGACACGTGTCTTAGGGAGGGGGGGTGGTGAGGGTGCCAGGGGGGAGGGGGCTCCTGGGTCATAGGTGTTTTAATTAATGCTTGCTTGTTAAACAGTTTGATTTGATTTTGAAGCTTGAATAGCTAAAGATCCAAAAGGTTCCGGGGTCCTTCCGCCCCCTGGCCGACCCCGCCCGAAGCGGCGCGCAGGTTGGAGCCATCCCTTGGGGGATTCCTCGGCTACGTCACTATAGAACACAACCCACCAGAAATACTCGTAAGCAAGTGGTCAATTAACATAATACAGCTCGTTTGCCCCGATTTACCTGATCTCGGGTACGACACGACGAAGACATCATGCACAGCGGACGTCGAAGTCCTTGAGGTCTTCGATGCTGGAACTGAGACAAAAGTTCCAATACTTGACTCCTTCGTAAGTGTTGCTTTCTGCGAATTAGTGGTGTGTCTGCCGCCATCCTAGACACGATGATAGCAGAATTTATAAAATCATCTATCCATTAACTTCATAAGATTTGTCCCGAAAGTGATATTAGAGATTTCAATCATTACCATGGTATTATACAAATATCATTGTAAGATTATTCTGAATGATTTATAGGATATTATATTCCAACAATGACTAAAGAATCTTGGCTCTAGCGATTGGTCAAAAAGTTTAATCACGTGATGAAATATAGTTGCACCCATCGTTACACTCTGTAGATATCTTGGGTTGAAAGTGCGTTGCATCCACTCACTAGATAAAAAAGTACTATCTACACTCCGCGGTACGGTTGCATTGAATTGAATACCAAATAAGTGGCGCGATAACTCTATGCGCGGCGAATTACAAATTTAATTGTGATTCGTTGTGCAATACGGTATAACGTAGTACACTTGCATACGCTATGCAACTGTACATCAGAGGCGTCGATCAGGCTGTTTCGGAAAACACAATGCATTGGCCAGGGGGGAGCAGGGTGACGAGCATGTTTGTGCAACAATTGCATTGTGTTTTCCGAACAGATCGACGCCCCTGTTGTATGTATCGTATCATACACTGTTTTGCATGCTTCGTTCTGGTGTATCTACTAAAATTGGCGGCCTACAGGGGGGAAGTATAGATTTGCTGTGAGTTTGAGTGAGGGGATTGGGAAAATGGGTGAAGTCTTTTGGAGGTGGAGAAAGTGACAACTGTAAATACTGTGTGAGGATGAAATAAAGAATACAAAGCATACAAAGCGACAAACTGAGTTCAGGAGACCTATTCTTGTTTTGATTGAGTATAGCTGATAAGCTTTTTAACGAATTGCTACTGGACGTTGAGGTCTAGATAGGGGGGTTACTTCGGACGTAGGGGTTGTTGGACTTGAGACTGTTATTTGGAGTTTAGATTGAGATTTGTGAGTGTTGTTTGTATGAGCTTGTTGCCGTGAATGGATTGAGGTTTTATCTGAATTACATTGTTGGTAAGTTGTGGATTAACAGTAATTGTCTTAGGTAATCTTGAATTTGTAACTATTGTACTTAGTACTTAGAATGAAGTTTAGAACTTAAGCCCGGCGGCAGACAGAGCCGACACGATCCGACTGGCTTTAATCAGGCTAGAGTTGGGGCCTGGGTCGGTCGGAGGCAGATTTATCGTGTTGAATCGCCGCCAACTGGCAATCCGACTGTCTCTCGACTGGCAAAATTGTGTGTCGCGAGGCACTGGAAAACTGAGCCGATTCGGAATGACAACCAGTCCAGGTCGGCTCTGTCTGCGCCGGGGCATTCTGAGTACCTTAGTCAGGAGTTAGACTGAGGGGTAGCCTGCTTAGACTACTAGTAGCATGTAGTAGTACTAACTACTACTTAGACTAGATCTAAAAGTTCGATGTGACCAAGTCGAGTCGGTCTCTTCTGTCCTGGCCCGGGCATTACTTTAGAGTACTGTATGACTAGGAGTAGACTTAGGCCTAGGCTTGCTTATCACTAGTAGTACTAGTATAGTACAGTATTAAGTATCTACTGAGGTACTTGACTAGATCTAAGTGTTCGGGATGTGGTAATATAAAGCAAAATAATCACCTTTGGTTTCAGGCGATGGCAAACTATCACTTCCTCGGCGATTCTGAATGTATACAGCCTATCTTTCCTCAGCTTCGCTTCGGAAAGATAGCTACATCCAGCTCGCTCTCGGAAGTGATAGATTGTCCCATCGCCTTCACCAACGGTAATTATTTGCTTAATATATCGACTACTTCTACTACGTACTTACTACTACTACACTACTACTACTTACTACTACTACTACTACTACTACTACTACTGTACTACTACTACTTACTTCTACTATTACTATTTTCATACTTGCTACTACTACTATACTACTACTACTTACTACTACTTACTACTACTACCTTACTACTGTATCTACTACAGTACTACTACTACTACTACTACTACTCTACTACTACTTACTACTACTTGCTACTACTACTACTACTACTACTACTACTAACTACTACTATCAAGGGGCGTCGATCACGGGGGGGGATGGGAGGGATATTATCCCCCCAATATTTGAGGTGGTGGGGTATGGGCCTGTATTATCATCCCCCCAGTGCATAGGCAAACTATCACTTCCTCGGCGATCTGATTAGCTATACG